>PVJD01001731.1:0-244809 GCA_004026545.1 Mormoops blainvillei | reverse complement strand
AGTCTTCCACCTGTGCTCTGGATCCTCCCTGAGGACTCCGTCACCTCAGTCTATAAACAGTCTCCCACCTCTCTCATCCTATAAACACGCTCTCTGAAGCCCACCCCCCTCTCAGACCGCTGTTCTCTCTCCTTCCCTGCCAAGCTCCAGACTAAGAGAAAAAAGAGGGTCGCCCCTCCTCTCTCCCACCCTCAAGCAATAGTCCGCTGCCCTCCTCAAATCCCACACCCCTCTCTGGCCCAAGCAGGGCTTCCTGGTAGGATCCCACTCTGCACTCCCAGGTCTCGCCCTCCCAACCTCCCTGAGCCTGTGCCCTGAGGGACACACCTCCTGGAAACGGAAACACACCTCCCCGGAAACAGAAACCCTGTCCTTCCGGTGCAGCCTGTCCCCGACCTACCTCTCCACCAGCAACACGTCTGCTCACTGCAGGAGGCCCAGAGCGCTGGGTCCCTTTCTGGGCCGTTTATTCTCTCCAGGCTGTGTAGTCTTCCTGTGTCACATGACCCACTACAGCGTGGCCCCTGTCCCCATTCTAGATGGCCCAAGTCTGTTACCTCAGCACCACCTCTCTCCAAAGCCCATTTTCTGGTTTCCTGTTAGATGCTACCTTTCACATGTTCTACCAAAATCTCAAACTCAACATGCTCAAAATACAAGAAGAATTTGTTCTTTATCTCCACCACTCCTCCAAAAACAAAACAATAACAAAAGTTCCTCCCTCAGTGCTCTGCTCTTTCTTCTCTTTTAATTAATAAACTTTACGTTGCGAAGAAGTTTTAGGGTCCCAGCAAAATTGAGTGGAAAGTACCTAGAGTTTCCATAGATCCTCTGTCTCTGTCCCCTCAACACAACCCTCCCCTACTGTCTGTATCCTGCACTCCAATGGTGCAGTTGCTACAACCTATGAACCTACTTGAAACATAATTATCACCTAAAGCCCATATTTACATCAGAGTTCACTTTTTGTATTGTACAGTCTACAGGTTTGGACAAATGTATAATGATATGTCCCACCACTGCAGTGCCATACAGAATAATTTCACTCTTCTAAAAATTCTTGTACCCCTATTCATGCCTCACACTCCCCAGCCCCTGGCAACCACTGATCCTTTCACAGTCTCCTTAATTTTGGAATTATACAGTATGTAACCTTTTCAGATTGGCTTCTTTCGCCCACTAATGAGTATTTAAAATTCCTCCATGAAACCTTTTCATGGCTTGATAGCTCATTTCTTTTTAGTGCTGAATACTACTAGTCCATCTTCTGGATACACTACGGTTTATTTATCCACTCACCTACTGATGGACATCGTGGTTGCTTCTAAGTTTTTAGCAATTACCTGTGTGAATATAGCTGCTAAAAATATTCTTGTGCAAGTTTTTGAGTGGATATGAAATTTCAGTTCCTTTGGATAAATACCAAGAAGCACAGTTGCTCAATCCTATGTTAAGAGTATGTTAGTTTAGGAAAAAATACAATAAAAAGTAAAACTCTTTTTTAAAAAGAGTGTGTTAGTTTAGTAAGAAACTGTCGAACTGTCTTCCAAACTGGCTCTACTGTTTTGCAATCCCGCCAGCAACGAAGGAGGAGAGTTCCCTTTGCTCCACGTGCTCCCCGACACTTGGTGTCTCAGTATTTTAGATTTGCGCCGTTCTGTTAGGCGTAGTGCTATCTCATTGTTGTTTTAATTTGTAACTTCCTAAGGACTCGTGATGCTTAAGATCTTTTCATAAGCTTACTTGCCATTTGTATATCTGCTTTGGTGAGGTGTCTGTTAAGGCCTTTTGCCCATTTTTTAATCAAGTTGTTCATTTCTTACCCACTTCTTAGGAGTTCTTCATATGTTTTTGGACAACTGTCCCTTATCAGATATATTTTGCAAATATTTTCTCTCAGTGGCCTGTCCCCTCATTCTCTTCGCATTTTCTTTCACAGAGCAGATTTAAATTTTAATGAAGTCCAGTTTATCAATGATTTCTTTCTTTGATTGTGCCTTTGGTGATAGATCTAAAACGTCATCACCATAATGAGCATAACATAGATTCATTCATCGAGAACCCTGAATGTCCAGACAGATGCTAAGCACTTGCCGGGCATTACTGCATTGAGTCCTCTTTAAAAAACTGTGGGCAGGTAACGTGTAGATAAATAATTTGCACAAGATTACACAGCTAGTAAGCAGTGGGACTAAGATGTTTAAGTAATTTTAACTCCCATATTCCTTACTAACTGAAAAAAAAGCTAAGCAACCCAAGACACTATAAACAGTGTTTCTAAAATATGAGGGATGCATGAACCCCTTTTAAAGTGCTCACGGATTTCCCCATCACTATATCTAGGGTCAACTTGTGAATGTAAAGGGGGCAACATAATAGCCCTGATAAGCTCAGGGGGCCACATGGCAGGACTGACAAGCCAAGTGACCAAAGTTAACCGCACAGGATGATCTGATCATAAACTTCTAACTGGGCAGGCCATGGTAGGGAGTCACAGCCCAGGTGTATAACTTCCTTAGCAAAGATCAATCTTTGCCCTAAGTGAGGCCTGTCCATTGTTCTTATGTATCTAAGGTGACATTTCTTTGAAATGTCAAAGAAATTTTTGTTTCCAGACCCCTCAAGGCACATCCCCGGCACCAAAGCATAAGACCATGAAACTCCTCATTGTTACCTTGTAAATATTAAAGGCGACCTATCCTGCCCCCGCAATGTAAAAGAAGCACGGGTCTCTCCATTGTTACCCCGTCCTGGGGATGGCTGCACTCTGCCTTCCTCCGCCTGCCTAATCTGCCACCGATGGACTTCAGGTAACCTCCCTTATGTCCTCTCATTTGATTCTAAATTCACTTCCAAAAAATGCAAAACTGCCAAAAAAAGTTAAAACCATAACTATAAACCATAGTCAAGGTCATCAAGGCTTTCTTCTAGGAGTTCCACAGTTTTGTCTTCTACATTTAGGTCTATGATCCATTTTGAGTTAATTTTTGTGACGGATATAAAGCCTGTCCAGATTCTTTTTTTTTGGACGTGGGTGTCCAGCTGTTCCAGCAACATTTGTTGAAAAGACTGTGTTTCCCCCATTGCATTACCTTTGCTCCTTTGTCAAAGATCAGTTGATTGTACTTACATGGCTCTATTTCTGAGCTCTCTTCCCTGTTCTGTGATCTATTTGACTATTCTTTCACTAATACCACACTGTTTTGATTACCGTAGTTTTTTTAAAAATATATTTTAAGATTTTATTTATTTATTTTTAGAGAGGGGGAAGGGAAGGAGAAAGAGAGGGAGAAAAACATCAATGTGTGGCTGCCTCTCACGTGCCCCCTACCGGGGGGCCTGGCCTGCAACCCAGGCATTACCCTGACTGGGAATCAAACCGACAACTCTTTGGTTCTCAGGCTAGCACTCAGTCCACTGAGCCACACCAGCCAGGATGATTACCATAGTTTTACAGTAAGTCTTGAAGAGCAGTATCAGTCTTCTGATTTTGTTTTTCTCCTTCTACGTTGAGTTGATTACTCTGGGTCTTTTGCTTCTCCATATAAATTTTAGAAACAAATTGCTAGTATCTACCAAATAACTGGTTGGCATTTTTATTAGAATTGCATTAAATCTATAGATCAAGTTGGCATTGAGATCTTGACAAAATTCAGTCTTCCTATCCACGAACATGGAAAGAACAATTTATTTAGTTCTTTTATCAGAGTGTTGTGGTTTTCCTCATATAGATCTTATACATATTTTGTTAGATTTATATCAAAATATTTCATTTGGGGAGATGCTCATGTAAGTGGTAAAGTGTTTTTTAGTTTCAAATTCCACTTGTTCTTTGCTGGTAGAGGAAAGGGATTGCCTTTTGTCTATTAACCTGGTGTATATCACTCACTAGTTTCAGGAGGATTTTTTGTAGGTTTTTTTTTTTCCAGATTCTCTTTTTTAAAAAAGATTTTATTTATTTATTTTTAGAGAGAGGGCAAAGTGGGGAGAGAAACAGCGATCAGTTGCCTCTCTCACGCCCCAGGTCGTGGACCTGGCCCACAACCCAGGCAGGTGCCCTGACTGGGAGTCAAACCAGCGGTCCCAGTCTGTAGGCCGGCACTCAATCCACTGGGCCGCACCAGCCAGGGCTCAAATTTTCTATTTAGATGATCATGTCACCTGAGAACAAAGACAGCTTGATTTCTTCCTTCTCAATAACTTCTCTTTTCTTCCCTCATTTTACTGAATTAGCTAGAATCTCCAGTACGATGTTGAAAAGTAGTGATGAGAGGGGCAACCTTGCCTTTTTCCTGATCTTTGTGAGAAAGCATTGAGTTTCTCACCCTTAATTATGATGTTAGCTATAGGTTTTTTGTAGATGTTTATTATCAAGTTGAGGAAGTCCCCCTCTATTCCTAATTGACTGATAACTTTTTATATCATATGTGTTGAATTTTGTTACATGTTTTTTTCTGTACCTGTTGATATGATCATGTAATTTTCTTTTTTAGCCTGTTGAGGTGATAGATGACATTAATTCATTTTCAAATATTGAACCAGTTCTGCATATTATGATAAATCCCACTTCGTTGTGGTATATAATTCTTTTTATACATTGTTGGGTTTAATTCATTAATATTTTGTTGAGGAGTTTTGCATCTATGCTCATGAGAGATTTTGGTCTGTGGTTTTCTTTTTTTATAATGTCTTTATCTGGTAGTTAGAAAGTATTCTATCTTCTGGAAAAGATTATAGAGAATCAGTATAATTTCTTCCTTAAATATTTGGTAAAATTCACCCCATCTGGGCTTGATGCTTTGTTTGGAAATGTAATTAATTATTGATTAATTTTTAAAATCAAATACAGGCCTTTTCAGATTGTTAGTATTCTGTTTTTAATTGATGGCACTTTCACCCACACGGGTTTAGAAGCTTGGTCATCACTGGCTCCATTTCACCCCAGTTTCCAACTGCAAACCAGATGGCAACTACCTTCCCTCAGGCCTCCCTCCCTCCAGAGAAACTGAGGGTTTGGAAGCCAGGTTCCTGGAGACTAAAAAGGTGGTTTCAATATTACCTCTCACCCCCTGTGTGACCTTGGACAAGCAATTGAGTTGACTTCAATCCCCCCATCCATAAAGTGACGAGGGCTGGTTGTCACAGTCACACTGTATCACAGCGCAGCACTGGGCAAGGCGGCGAATGGTACTTACCAGGCCAAATGCTCTTTGTCGGTGGTTGTTTTTGTCCACGAGGATCAACTTTTAGACAAACCGCAGACTTGTCTATGGTTATAGCCTAGAAGGTAAATGTGAATGACTTGATGTTAAAAATACAACTCCCAGTAGCTGAAGAGTAGAAGGAAAAGAAAAGAAGCTATATGGCCCTGTAGCGTCAACCTGGCAACTTGCTGACTGTGCAGCTGCCCAGCCTCCCCTCCCCACTTCCAATTCCGAGGGCTTCTGGGAGGAGGCTGGGCCTCTGAACTCCAGGTGACTCTACTGCTGCACCTGGTCTGGGATACCATCCTGAGAGGCAGTGCTTTGTGCCATGGACATCTTTCCCCAAAGATTTGCTGTGACGGTGGAGAGCCTGATAATCTTGGGGCTTTAAGAATCTCCCAGGCAGGGCCCGGTGGGGACTGGAGAGTGTTGGGGGCTGTTCTGGAAAGGAGCCTGGGCCAGCTGCCTGCGGAGGTGAGCTGGGGTGGGGCACTGTCGGCACCCCTTTAAAATCCCCAGACCTTAGCTCTCGCTCATCCCAGATCTTATCTTTGGGTGACTGCCCCTGGATGGAGCTTTCCCTGGGGCACCCCAGGACCCCCAGGGTAGGAGGAGGGGGCAGATCAAAGGGCAAGCTCCCCGACAAGGGAACCTGAGATGCCTTCTTTGTCTGTATCCTGCAGAGGCCCAGCCTGAGACAGGATGGGTGGGAGCCCTGGGCCAGTGACTGGGCTGGGGGTGGGAATGTCAGTGGAGAAACCAAATCCCTCTGTATTCACTGTGGACAAAAGGAAGGGCTTGGAGAGGGGGTCCCCCCGCTCCTCTCGCCAGCTGTTCTGGCTGGAGGCCGCTGGCAAGGTCTTGGGACATCTGAGTCAGGTTCTCTTCAGGGGCAGGAAAGTCTCAAAGCAGGTGGAAGTTTGTACCCCCAATGGTTGGGGACCTGGGTCCACTCGCCAAACCCCACTTTTAGCTGATTCCAAGTTACCCGCATCTAAGACAGGCCCTTGGTGCAGAACTGGGTGGGGAGGGTTGAGTAGGAAACAGCCCCACCCAGATTCTCCAATCTCAGACACCCTCTGACATTCACATCCCTCCTAGGAAAGCAGACCGACCACTTGGGTGTAACACTATCCCCAGGCTCTGGGCTCCCCCACATCTGGATCCCCAGCTGCCAGCCTCCATGGAAGCTGTGAACTCTTCCCCTGTAGCCGACAACAGCAGAAGAGCCACGGACAACAGCAGCTGTCTGTGTGGGGCTGTCTGGGCCGCAGGCCGGCGCCTGGGCTCTATAGGGAGGGTGCGGAGCGGGGAGGATCCATGTTTCACCTGCCTCTGTGGTAATCTGGGGCCTTACAGTTGGCGTTAGGATTTGTGGGGTGGCGGCGGCGTTAGTGATACAGTTAGCCATATCCCAGATTTGGTCTAAATTCAAGGATACCCAGAGACTAGGACCCCCAAATCATGTCCTCCACAAGTCACCCCACTGAGACCACTTGGATTCCACATGGACACTCAGGCCAAGTTCCCACTATAGACAGGCCATGTTGGGGGTGGGAGATGGGTGGGGGCTGCCTGAGGGAAACCCAGTGGTGGCGGGTTTCATGCGAAGGCCTGAATTTAACCTCCTGCTCTCCAGGGCTCTCTCACACCCGTGACCCTCCCCTGAGTATGGCTCCCTGAGGCTCATTTCCTCAAACCCACCCTGATTAGTTGCCCAGTTGCACATGATCACAAATTTAGTAGCTTAAAACAACACACACCCCTTTTTTTTCGTTTCTTTTCTTTTCAGTTTTTAGATCTCACAGTTTCCATGGGTCACAGTCTAGGTCCAGCTAAAGTGGACCTTCTGCTCAGGATCTCACAGGTTGTGATCAAGGTGTGGGCCACACTGCATTCCTTCCTCTTCCGAACTCACGCGGTCGTTGGCAGCATTCAGCTCTCGCGGTTTCGGGGCCGAGGGCTGGTTTCCTTGCTGGCTGCCAGTGCGGGGCCGCTCTCAGCTCCTAGAGGCCGCCCATAGTTCCTGGGCTCATGGCCCTCTTCTAGAGCCCCTCACGGTAGGGCAGGCTACTTCTCAGCCCAGCAAGAGTGTCCTGTGACCCCAGGAAGGGTCTCAGTGCCCCTTTTAAGAGATTGCACCTGATTAAGCCAGGCCCAAAAGAATCATCTCCCTTTTTTAAAGAATTTACTTATTTATGTTTAGAGGGGGGGGAAGGGAAGGGAGGGAGAAAGAGAGGGAGAGGAAACATCGATCTGTTATCTCCTGTACACACCCCAACCTCAGGACCAAACCCACAACGCAGGCAGGCCTGTGCCCTGAACGGGAGTCAAACTAACGACCTTTCGCTTTGCAGGACAACGCCCAACCAGCTAAGCCACACCTGTAGGCTCATCTCCCTTTTGATGCCTGAAGATAAACGGATTTGGAATCTTAATTATATCTGCAAAACCCCTTCACTCCTGTCATATTCTGTTGGCTGGGAACAAGTCACAGGCTCTGCCCACGCTCAAAGGGAGGCGATTATATGAGGCTGTGACTCACTGAGGACCACCTTAGTGTGTCTCTGCCGCACCAGCCACTGAGGGTCTTGGCGAGGTCGCTACTACCCCTGCCACAGACTTCTGCCGTCTCTGGACTGGGAGACAGGGAGCCTGCTGATAGCCCCGGGGAAGGGCTGGTTGTGGGCCCTTTCTTTTTCGACTTCCATTCAACAAAGGGCTGTTGAATGTGCACAAGTCATGCTGGGAATATGCAGGCTGGTGAGGTTGTGACTCTGGCCACTGGGACACCCATCCTCAAGAGGGAGGCCAACCCCGGATAAAGAAGCCACTTTAGACCTTCAGGGGGGTCCAGGGGAGCTTGTCAGGGGAGGGACACTCTGAGCCGACCCTGCTGGGATTTTGAAGACAACCGAAGGGGGGGTGTGCAGGGGAAAGGACTATTAGGGCTACAGGACAGCTTGCAGGAAGTGAATTTGGGGAACAATGTGGCTGTTGACTGCAGGCCTTTCAGTTAGAAAGCTGATGAGGGAGGGCTCAGGAAGCCGTGAACGTGAACTTCTGTGAGCAGGGGAAGGATGTGATGATATCTTGTCATAGACACCTCTTGAGAGCTCCGTCTCCCTCTCGATATTGAGCTCCCACTATGAGCCAGACACTGAGTTTGGCACTGGGGACACAACATTAAGTCAGCAGAGAGGGGGCCTCAGGGACCTTAGAGAAGAGTCAGGGACACAGACATTAACCAAATCATCAATTACATCTGGAATATGAGCTGAAAAGAAAGAATAGGGTATTGTAAGAGCAAAGAAAAGGGGCCCTGACCTAGTCTGGCGGGTCCACAGAGGCCTGGGGTGGGGCGGGGGTGGGCTGTGATGGGGGCTGGTATGTCACAGCCCAGCGGCGAGAAGAGAAAGAACAGGTGGGTGTGCGCCTGCTTCACACACGCATCTTCCACATCTTCGGTCTGAAAGCAGCCTCCCTGTCCCTAATTGTCATCCTCTCTCAAGGCAAGGGCCGCAGACACACACTCCGTGCGCCCAGCTCTGAGCTAGCACACTCCCTCTGCCTTCCCGCACTGCCGAAAGGAAAGAACCTTGACTTTCCTGTGCAGACACAGAGACCCTCAGTCAGGAACACAACCGCGTGTCCCCAAGTGACGAGAGCTCCCTTGGACCTTCGTCCCTTTGTGCTACCTTAGCAGGCCCAGGGGAGCCTGCCCCACTGCCTGGCCTTCTCTGCACACCCATCCCCAGATGTTCTCACGCCCCATTGCCCCAGACACAGCCCCAGACAGCTGCACAGCTGGCCGTCCGGCTTGTGGGACAGCAGGCCTGCCAATAGCTCTGGGAAGGAGGGCAAACAAGGGACACCTCAGACAAACAGTGGACTCCCTGAGCCAAAGCACACATTGGTCAGAGGCCTGAGCAGGCGGGCTGGTGGTGGCGAGGGGGTGTGCTTAACCCCTTCCATCCCAGCTCAGCTCCAAGGAGTCCCCCCATGTACTCACCACTGCCATTCTCTTGTCCCCCAGCCCTTAGCCATCCCAGCGGGCACTCTTCTGGCTAGACAAGGAAAGCCTTTCTTGCTCCCCAGGGAATGGTTTCATTCATTCATTCATTCATTGTTACAGAAACAAGACATAGTTCTTGTCCCCAAGGAGCCAGGGTCTGGAAGTCCTTTCTGTTGTCTGACCTTGCTCCCGCCCTCTGGCTTGGTCACTGCTGTCCATCTGCTATGGCGGCTGCCGACTGCCCCTCTCTGATCTCCAATTGCCCCTCAGCTTCCAAGCAGAGAAACGAGAAACGGGTGTAGAAATAGCAGGAGAAATGGCGGTGACAAGGTCTGGAGGAGCCTCCAGCACCTTCACGTCCCAGGGGCGTTGCTTTGCTCTGGAAACAGCAGAGCGCAGCAGGTGAAGCCTGAGCTCCCATCTCAATCCCCCATCCACTAACCTCGCATCCATGGACAAGTTACCGAGGTCTCAGCGAACCTGGTTCTGAGATGTCAGTAAGTGCAGGAGCTGCCTTAGCCGGGCTCCGAGGATGAAAGGCCCCAGACTGGTGCCTGCCGGCAGAACTGCTCGGCTACGTGCGAACGGTTCTGACGGCCTCAGTGCAAAGCAGCTCTAGGCAGAGACAGTGACTGAGCCATCTTCAACTCACACTTCAGTGGCCCAGGCAGACACGGAACAGGTAAACAATCAGCAAGCGAGATCATCCCAGGCTGCGACAGGTGACAGGAAAGAACTCAGAGGGGGCGAGCAGGAGTCTGGACAGATTTGTAGGAAGCAGCGTGGGAAGGGCCGGGCTGTTTAGAGAGCAGCGGTTTGCCTGCCTCTCCAGTGTGTCCTGGTGTGCAGCGGGGGTTCAAAGGTGAGCGGCAGCCAGGCCCTGCCCCCGAGACCTTGCAGACTGACAAACGCTGACAAATGCTCGGGGAGACAGAGGGTTACAGAAGCACAGAGCGGGCATCCTTCCCGGGCCGGCGGAGGGGGAAGAAAGCCTTGGGGTATTGGAGAGAATGTTGGAGGCTGGGAGGGGGTAGGGAAGGCCTGTGAGACCGCATGTGAAAGGGAGCTGGGATACAGAGCTGGAACATTCTTCTGGGGCACTGGGGAGCCATGGGAGGCTTGAGGTCCAGAAGTGTTCGGATGTGGGTTTGAGGAAGATCACTCTGGCGGTGGTGAGGGAGAGACCGGAAAGGCTATAACCCCAGGAAGGCAGGGAGCCCAGGCGGGGGCCAAGTCTGTGTTTAGGAGAAAAGTCAGCAGCTCCTGGCGACTGACTGGACCTGCAGAGGAGGAACTGGGTTCTCCCTGGGAACTGGCCCCTGACTCACCTCGCACCTACAATTCCACCCATCTCAACAGCATCTGCTGGGGGCCAGGCGTTGAGACACCCATGAACAAGCCAGATGAGGGGTCTCAGGCAGATGCCAACCAGTGGGCAAGACAGGCATTAAACAAACCAGGAGGGATGGCTTGTGAATTATTAAGGGAAAGTGGGACGGGCTGTCTGCTCTAGACCTGAGCTCTCCAAGGGCAGGGGCCTTGTTTCCCTCTCGCCCTGGAGAGGCCTGAGGTCAGGGCAATGTTTCTCCATGGGGCTGGAGGTTCCCTAAGAGCGGGCCTGTTTTCTGTCCAGTCGCCAGGTGCCTGCCTGCTCCCACATCTCTCCCAAGGGGCCAGGAACAGAGCGGAGCTGGCCGTGTCATCCTGAAACACTCGCCAGCCACCCGCCATTTCCTGAACGGAGCCCGCTGCTCCCGGGCAGCAGGGTCACCTGCACTTTCTCAGAAGCACCTCTCAGGGGTGTGGCCAGGCCAGAGCAGGAGCAGCTCCTACAGAAGGTCTCCACCTGGCCTCAGCCCCTGCCGCCCGCTGCCCCGCCCCCCAGCGCCAGCCTTAATGGTTTGCTCTCTTCCAGCTGTGAACTCACTCAGCCGCTAAGCTTGGGGCCGAGACTACTTCTAACGGGGCCAGGTGGACACTGGGCAGAGGCCAAGGTCCACTCTCACCCTCAGGAGGGAACTGAGGGCAGGACCAGAGTTGAAGAAGACCCAGGAGAGGTTGATAGAACAAGGAAGATCTAGAAAAAGAGCTGGGAGAAAGGGCCGTTAGCCTTTGTCCTTGACTCCTAAGGGCCTTGGGTCAGCCCCTTCTATCTATTGGCCTGTTTTCCCATGGGTCTGGGATGGTCACTGCAGTCCCTTCTGGTCCTCACATTTTTAAAAAAATTCCAACAGGGACATTACATCTTGGAAAACTGAAAGGTCAGGAATTACCTCACGTGAGAGTTCGATGAAGCCAAATGAGAGGATATGTCACAGCATGAGATATTCAAGGCTGACACTAAGAAGGACTTCCTGGAAGGAAGGGACGTGAGCCTCTGGACAGGCCCTGTGTCACAGCTTTCTAGGGCTCCATCTGGCCGGACAGCGGGAGGGACCTGTGGCTAAAGCAGTACTGGCGGATACTTCCTGCCCTTGTAACCAGGGTGGGGACTTTGTTCTGGGCAGGTTGGATTTCCTATCCAGGCACTCAGGAGGTTTGACTTTTGACCTTTGGCTTAGTCATGGAACAAGGCTGCTTGTCCACTCAGCCCATGCCACTAGGATGGTGCAGAGCCAAGTGCTGGCTTTGAGTTTGGTGACAGCTTGCCTAATGGAGCAGCCACAACCCCTGCCTTCCGGAAGCTCCTGACAGTAGGACAGGCACTGACTCCAGGGAGCTCCAATCTGAGGGGGGCACACGGCTCTCGTTTCCAGGGGCCCCAACAGAACAGAAGAGCCGCAGGCCCTGCCTCAGGTAGAAGACCTGTAGCGGGGAGAGATGACCCAGGAGTCAGGCACACCCCAAATCCGCCACCCTGGAGGCAGCTGGACCCCCCGCTGCGTGTGAATCTGAAACTGGATCAGGGAAGCAGAGATGGCAGCGTGCCCAGCATTATGTTGGGGAGTGCCCGGGGGGCGAGGAAAGCATGCACTCACTGCCCCTGGCCTGTCGTGGGCATGTGCTTGGGTGTGAGGAAGGTGGGCAAGTCAAAGCTCAGCTGGTGGCTCCGTGCACATCTGGAGGCAGATGTCCTCATACCTGTGCTCAGGCTTGGGGGATGGGTGTGCCCAGGTCATGGTCCCCAGTGCTAGTGAGCACACCCCACACAAAGGCTATGCAGAGTCTGCAAGCGTGTGACGTGCAGGTGTGTGTGCTACATGTGCATCACATGTGCAGGGGTCAGAATGCTGACCCCTGGGGAGTGGGAAGCGTGGGCCTGGTCTCAGTCTGGGTCTCAGCCTCATGAGGTCATGATGCCCTCCCTGGGCCTCAGGCGCCCTGCACACAGGAGGGGTGAGGGCTGTATGAAGCTCCCCCAGCTCCCTCAGCTCCCTCCCATGAGTCTGGGCTCTGAGCTCCAGGGGAAGCCCCAGGGCCCCTGTACACCCACCTCCGAGCCTTCTGTCTGCCCTTAATCCCTCCCCAAGGCGCCCAACAACTGCGACTGACCAGAGAATGCAGACCAGGCCAGCTGTCACTGTGACATTCATTCTCCATGGTGGGTCTGGGAGCTCCCACCCAGTTCCCCCCACTCTCTCACCCTTCTCCCTTCCCATTACACCCACACCAGGGAATTAGGCAGGTGACACTTGGAAGCTTCTGTGGCCATGGCATCTCTCATGGGGTTTGGAGCCTTAATCTACCAACTGGGAAGGACCAAGGTGACAAGGAGCCCTGCTCCCAGCACCCCCAGAGTCCCACTTTCCACTTCCTCTGTCACCAGAGCTCCAGGAGGACTTCTGGGGCCCCAGCCCAGGTCAGGAAGGAGAAGTGCACTTATTTGCATATCACTTACATCTGATTTGCATGTGCCTCCTAGTTGGCCATTTCTAAGCAACCCTGGAATTCTGATCTCACAGGATGCTGAGCCTTTTCCCAGGGCTTGTTTTGTTCCATCCCTCCTGGAGCCACACACCTCCTAGGGGTTATCACATACGTATGCACGCACACACACACACACACACACACACACACACACAAGTGAGTTTCCACAAACACCTGAACTTATTTATGCACATACACAAGAGTATACCGGCCTCCCACCTGTAGAAACTCAGAGTGCTAATGCTACCCCCGTGCACGCTCACCGTGCCCCGTGGGAGATGCACCGAGCATGCACTCACACTTGCAGCTGTACGTGTTCTGTGTCTTCACACACACACAAATTTGCACACATTTGTCTACACTTGTCTACACACGCACCCACCCACCCCCCCGCCAGCCCCAGTATAGTCCGCACACGCAGATCAATGCACAAGCACCCACAGCTCAGGTTCGTCAGGGGCCAGCACCTGCACGTGGCCCATGAGCCAGGGAGGCTGCCAGTGAGGTACTCTGCACGGCAGACCCCACCCAGACCCTCAGATGGGCAGGACTGGCAGGAGTCCCCCTGAGTGACTCGGGGGAGGCAGTGCTGATCCAGTGGCTATTTTTAGTGGCTTTGCCACCCCAGTGACCCCTGGAACACCACAGTCAGAACAGCAGTCCTTGGGTCAGAGCTTTGTCTCCACAGAAATACGGCTCCACCCTGAATTTTCTCTTGCCTCAGAGGTCACCCTCCCAGGCGCCCGCTCTTATTAACCTCCAAACGTAGCTTCCTTGGGTGGCCCTGCCTTCTGAATTTTGTACCCTGGGCACATTCCTGCACAGTCTTCAAGTCCCACTTCAGATGTCACCTCCTGGTGAAACCTTCTCTAGTCTCACCAGGCAGAAGCGATCGCTCCTCATCCAGCTTCCAGGGGCAGAGCAGTGAGGCGGAATGACAGGGTCGGCCCTGAATACCTGTGCAGGGGATGTGTGGGGGGCTGGGAGCTGCAGTCCTCCATTTGTAAAGAGGGCCCAGGGGACTTTTCTGAAAACTCTAATTACACGGAAAGCGCTTTTGTTGAAATTATATTTGTGTTTATTTTAGGGGAAGAGCATGGGCACCAGAGTCAGACAATGATGCTTCCCACCTTTCTGCTGTGCACCTGCGGGTGAGTGTTGCAGTCTCTCTGGGCCTCAGTTCCCTTGCCTGTAACATGGGCTCACTGTGGGGGATTATGAGGACCCAATTACAGCCTGAATATTCACGGCCTGAATTTTGATTTAATTGAAGAGTACATATTAATTTGGCTCAAAGGACCTTTGCTCATTTCTCTGTCTCCCCACTGGACTGGAAGTTCCGTTAGAGCAAAGGCAATGTCTCTGTCTACAAAATGGGGATAACACCGGAGCAGACCTCACATGCTTACTGCGAGGATTAAATGAATTAATTCATGTCATGCACCCAGAAGAGCTCCTGGTACTACGTGCTCACTGTTTGCTATTATAGTTATTGCACACCCTATCATTTAATTCTCACAACAACCTCGTGTTATTGGAGATATTGTAATCCAAATTTGCAGGTGGGGAAAGTGAGGCTCAGGACATTCAGGGGCTGCCTTACCAAAGACACACTGGGGACAAGTATCAGAATCCAGCTTTGAACCTGGACTTGGCAGACTCCTAACCACACGACGACGTGACAGTGCTAGGGAAACTGATCAAATATCAGACCCAGGACTTCCTGATACTGCTGATTTACCCATGGCCACACCCCTCACTGCGTCCCTACAGCATATAGACCTGTGCTCCCTCTGGTCTCAGTAACTGATGACAACACTGGGATGCCCTGAAAAGGAGCTGCCCGTTGGCCTGATCCCCACAGCTAACCGAGGTTCATCGGTACCATCCTGAGAACAGGATTCCATGCGGGGAGGCAGAGTCAGAGCGAAGGCCTGGGGTATGGTGTCTTTGTCCACACTGGCCCAGGGTGCTGATCAGTCAGACCCCCCCCCCCCCCGCCCTGCCACGTCCATTCAGCATCCCGGCCCAGAGCACCTGGCTGGAGGGACCCTCTCCACGCCACACTCAAACAAGAAATGCTAGGACCCTCCTCCTGGGAAGATTGTCCTGGAACGTGTTTTCCTGCAGCCCCACTGTCCAGGCCTCACTCACACCACCCTTCTACTACATACCCGGGGCAAACAGCCTAATAGGGTCCCTCTGTCCAGCCGGGGAGGGCCCTGGGGGCAGTCCCTACAGGGAAGTAGGGACACATCGGTTTCCCCCATGGCAGCTAAGCAAAAGCTAGGCCAGAGAGCGATTGTTTTGCAATGGGGCCTGCCCAGCTCCCAGAGTCAGTGGGATCCCCTTTCCCTGGCCCTGCTGGGGGTGTGACCAACAGGTAACGGGAATCCTCAATGCTCTTCTGGGTCTGGTACCCCTGTACACGCAGTCGGCTTCAGGGAGGGTGGCCCGAATGGCCAGATTCCCAGGACACCTAGACGTCTAAGAGGCTGCAGAGCTTCATCTGATCCCGAGACAAGACACGCCCAAGAGCCCACCAGGCCCGAGGTGACAGAGTCAAAGAATAACGAAACCGGGAAGAAGGAACTTTCTTGGGATGAGATGAAGCGAGACACAGGAGTGAGAGGCATGCAGCTCAAGGCTGATCCTGCCCACAGGTGTTGCGGGCTGGACCCAGCCGAGGGAGGGATGCAGGGAGGGGGAGCGGAGACAGAGATTAGAGACAGGAGGGCGTGGAAGAAATGACTTCTTGAACTCCTTTTAGGCTCCAGATCCAGCCTGCCCTCTTCATCCCAAACCCAAAGAAGCGGACACTCGAGTCCCGCAGACACTCTAGAGTGACCAGGGCTGTAGAGAAAATGAAAGACCCGGTACACAGGGAAGTCAGAGGTGGACGCTGAGGCACGCCCAGGACTGCAGCGGCAGCGAACCCCTGAGGAAGGCGCCGAGCCCGGCTCGGTGCGGCGCCGCAGCAGCGCCCTCTGTTGTCCGCAGGCGGAGGCGGCCTGCTCAGAGCTTCACAGTGGTTGGAGCGATAGGGTGCCTGCTGCGTTGACCCAAACCAAGTTCCCTTGAGTCCCAGGAGTCAGCCCCGACTGAGACGGTCATCCGACCTCGGAGGACCATGAAGACTCCTGAGTCAATCCCTACTTTATTACTGGGTAAACTGAAGAGAGGGGACTAGCCCCAAAAGAGGCCAGGGCCAGGGATTGGACGAAGGGGCTAAGTCCCAGCAGTAGTGCCAGGGGATGGCCAGGGATTAGTAACTAGACCAGCCATGCTCCCCACCAGCCACCCCAAATCAACCCACATCAAGCCGACTCCGAACACGTCTCCCAGCCCAGCCTCTGTCTTCCACCTCTTCTACCCAAATCCCCTCCTATAACAACTCTAGAACCTGCCTGTGTCCCCACCAACCCCCTCCTCTGCTACCATAACCCCAGTCCTCTTCAGCCCACCCCGGTCTCCCAGCCTCACCCGACTACCTGTGCTCCCCAACACACCAAACAATTTCCCTCATAAAACCTTCTGCTTTTTAAGTTCCTCCCCCAGGAAAAGAAAACTTTAATTTTTCTTTTCTTTACTTAATTAACTTTATTGGATTTTCTTTTTAATTACAAACCATAGCACTACATGTTCTTTACAACAGTTTCAACAAACTAGAGGGATCTAAAGAAAAAGGCGATCCTCTCCTCTCTCCCTTTCCAGCTCCAAGGCCCTGAAGTCACTCATGTGGCTGAAGGAGTGTTGTCTTTCCTTATATTTCTCTAGGGTGGTTCGCTCAACAAGTAAGTTTTGAAACCTACTGTGCGTTGGGCCTGGTGCTGAGCCTGGGCTACTGGAGCCAATAAAACAACGCGGTGCCCGCTGTCCTAATGGGCTTGCATTGCTGTCGGGGAGAGAAGGCAGTAGGCAAATATTTCAAATAGTGATGAATTCTTGGGGTGGGGGGAGGGGGTGGGGAGTGATGGGGTGATGGGTTGGGAATGATGGGGCCTGGGGCAGGGACCAGGCTGCTTTAACTGAAATTGCCAGGGAAGGGCTCTCTGAGGTGGGACATTTGAGTTGAGCCCCAACAGAGGGCACCGTGGGCTACTGTGAGGGGTTTAAATGTTACTCTAAGGGCCCCCAAAAGCCACTAAGAGCACAAGGACCCATGGGGTGTCCGCTGGGCGGAGGATGGATTGAAGGTGGGCCAGTGGGGCTGCTGGAGGACAAATGGCAGTAGGTAGGTGGAGGGATAGATGGTCTGTCCTTCTTATATAAAAATGGGCTCAGACAACACACGCAGCTCTGCCTCTGCTCTTTTCCCCTTCAGTGCTTCCAGGTGAGAACGCGCGGCTCTCACTCCAGAGGAGCAGCAGCTCGCTCTCGGGGCAGCGGGCACCCGCAGCTGCCTCAGCCATGCCTGTGACTCTTCCATTGTCCCCAATCCGAAGGGTAAAAATATACATCACAGCAATTTGAGGAACAAAATGAATAAGGTACCATTAGATTATAACCCAAAGTATAACATAAATATTCATGAGCCCATACTGAATTAAATATGCACGTGATTAAATATATTAATAAATGCACTGGGGGGAGAGACCAATCTCCCATGTAAAAGAATTCCAAATAAGTGATGTGGTTACTTCACCCTAAAAGAGGGGGCACATAACCCCCTCACTGCTTAATTGTGGGCTGCCCACGAGGACTTCCTTCTAAAGAATACAGCGTAGGAAGAAGTGGGCTGGGAGGGAAGGGGATAGCTTCACAGTGAAGACACCTGACAAACACTACTTCAGCCAGGAGATCAAGGTGAACTTCAGAATCATAAGCCAAGGTCACGCTTTGTGGCCTTGACAGGATGCGCTGAAAGTGCAATTTTATCTCTGGGGTCACCTCCCCCCCAAACCCACAGCCCCTGTCTGTGAGAAAAGCATTGGGCAGATTCCCATAAAGGGGACATCTCAAATTGTGAAAGTCATAAAAAACAAGACAAGTCTGAGAAAAGGTCACGGCCGAGAGGAACCTGAAGAGACTAACTGTGATGAGGTATCTTGGGTGGGGTCTGGGAACAGAAAAAGTACATATGATAAAAACTAAGAACATGTGAGTAAACCATGCACTTTAGTTAATAATACGCCCACACTGGTTCTTTAATTGTAACAGAGGTGCCATTTGTAAGTTATTAGTAGTTGAGGAAACTGTGTGCTGGGAAGTAGTCTATGGGAACTCTCTGTACTTTCTGCTCTATCTTTTCTGTAAGTCTAAGACCGTTCTAAAAAAAAATAAAGTCTATTGATTAAAAAATAAACATCCCATTGTTCTTTTTATTTGTGTTTACCTCCTACTGAGGCTGAGTGTCTTTTCATACAGATGTTCTGTTAACCACTTTTTACACTTATGCATGTTCTTTATCTTTGTCTTTTTCTTATTGGCTTATAAAACTTTTCTCTTAGTAAGGATATTAACCCTTTGTTATACACATTGCAAATATTTTTTCTAGCTTATTGTTGGTCTTTTTATTTTTGCTTATGGAAACTTCCATCCGTCAAAAATACTTTTTTTTTTTTCCATAACCAAACCTTTCCTTTTCTCTTTTCCTTTTTTTATGGCTTCTGGGTTTCCTGTCCCTTCAAGGTGAAAGAACTATTCTTCGAAATTTTCCCCTAACATTTTAGTTTTTATATCACTGTTAATCTTTAATCCATCTGGGATCTGTTTTGTCGGGTGGAAGGGGAGAATTTGGCGATTTTTTCCTCCAGGTGGATCACCGAAATGGCAGCATGGCTAATTAAACAAATCAGCCTCCCCCTCAACTGACATTTCCCCTTGACAGATCATAAGCCCCCATGTAGATCCTCGGGTCCGCCTCTGCGAGACCGTCTTCCCCGGTCCTCCATGCTCTCATCGACAGCCAGCTCAGAAGTCCACACCCACCTTCTCCTGGAGGCTGTAACCGCCCACCCACTCCTCCCAGCTGGACTTAGCCTTTCCACTTCCTGCCCGCCCCCATGGAGCTCATTCACTGCACACACATGCGATGACCTCCTTCTGGGTGTCAGGTGCCGGACCAGAGAAGACTGTCCCTGTTGACTCACGGGGAGGAAAGAGGGGAGAACAAAGTGCAATAATGTTGTGAGGTCAGGTGACTCTGGGGGTACAATGGTAGGAGGGGTCTATTTCAGAAAGGCGTCAAGAAGAGAATGGTGCCTGAGCCGGGGCAGCTGCCCGTGGTGGGCAGGTGTTTGCCACACAGCCAAGAAGAAAGGAGAGGTCGGGTGGAGGGAACAGCACGCACAAAGCACAGAAGCAAAGCCTGGGGTGTTTGGGGAGCTGCAAGTGCTTCGAAGGCCACGGCCAGGGGGATGAGAAGGGTAAGCAGGGCCGCAGCACTCCTGTAGGGGCGCTACAGTCGTTAGACTTTCTCCTGAGAGGCAGCGTGTGCGCATACTGCGGTGCGCATGCGCACGTTCGTCTTTCCACATCCACGTTGCACCTGTGTTATCATCAGCTCACTGCTTGTCTTTCAATTAGCTACTTTTTTCCTCAAGTAAATTCAACGTAAAGGGATGTGTATCACATCCGTAAGTGGGAAACATCTCCCTTACTATAAATAAAAGGGAATCGAAAAGCCTCAAATGAAACATATTTCCAAGAAGATTAAAACTGTTCACCTGTAATAGTAATAAAAGGAATCTCCCAGCCAACACAACAAATACCTCACCTCAGGATACACTGGCGCAGCGGGTAAAAGCGTGGGTTCTGGCAGCCAGGAGAGTATTAGCTGCGGATCCTTGGGGAAGTCACCTTGTCTCTAGAAGCCTCAGTTTTCTCATCTGTAAAATGTGGCAATAATAGAACCTACCTCATTGGGTGGTGTGATTAAATGAGGATTTGGGTAACACATAGTGAGTGCTGTTAATATGCCTTGGCACGTTTGGGACCATGGAAGCCTTCTGAGGCTTTGAAAGAGGGGAGGGCACCATCTAGTTTGCATCCGAGAAATCAGTCTCCCTCTGGCTGTGGGGTGGGTAAGGAAAGCTGGGAAAGACCCATCCAGGGCTGCTGTGGTCCCAGTGAGCAAGGATGGAGTCCTGAAGTGGAGATGAGGTGGAGGAGATACAGCTGGGTGGAGGAGATACAGCTGGGTATCAGGGAAAGAGACCAGGGGCAAGGCTGGCACCAAGGTTCTAATGAGGTGGAGTGCGTGGCTCTTCCTGGAGCGGGAAACACAGGAAACCACAGGTCTATGGGTCGGAATGTGCTGAGCATGATTTTGTTTACCCTGAGTTGGCAGAGTCCGTGGAACCCCATGTCCAGAGATGGCCAACTTCACATTTGGCACTGGGGAATGAGTAAGTTAAGGTCCAGCCCCCACCAGCTTGTAACGTCCCGGGGTGGGTGAGTTTACACGGAACAGGTGTGGGCGGCCATACTTCCATGGTGCTCCAGGCGGAACAGGAGTAAGAAACGCATCCAGGTGGTGTCCTTCCTGTTGCCTCTCCAGATCTTCTGCTGGGCTCTAGGCCTGTGCAGCTGCAGGTGACCCTTCCTGGGAGCTGCCAGAACTGAGGATCCCTGCAGGCTATGGTCATTCCCAGGCTCATTTCTCCCCATGTACTGCCCTACATTGTCCCCATTGAAATCTTGGGGGGCTGGGGCACCAACGTGGAACAGTAATGACCCCAAATGGTGTGGAGAGAGAAAACTACGCTCTTTCCCCTGAGCTCCTTGGTGTGTCATCTGGCTGCGCCCCAAACCTGCCCCTTCCTCAGGCGGCGGTGACTCCCCGGCTGCCCCATCTCTGATCTGATTCGGATGGAAGACCCTAGATTCCATCTCCCCAGCAGAAGCCCAGGTCTGGGCTACTCTGGGAATCTCATTAGCCTCCCGGACTCCCCGGACGGTGTCTGCTTCCCTCCCGCCCTTCCCCCCACCCATCGCGGCCCAGCGGGGCAGGCTGTGAAGAGATTCTCACTGCGGGTTCCTGCGGCTTGGAGGGTGCGGCTATCCTTCCTTCTGCCGCCAGGCGTCACCACCGGCCTGGAAATGAACGGCGCAGCCAAGCCCGTCTGGTCGCCAGAAAAGGAAAGAAGCGCCCAGGCAGCCCGTGCAGGAAGGTGGGGACGCTCCGGAAGGGACGCTTTGACCCCCGGAGGTGGCTGCCCCTTGCTGCTGTAGCTGCGATGTCCATGAGGGATCCAGAGCGGCGCGAACCCCTGAATTCGGATTCAGGGGTTCCGAACGTGGCCGGATCTCAGGAGGTAAAGAGGAGGGCCAGAGATGCAGGAGAACTTGTGGACCCTGGGGTGCCTTGCGGCGCCCCTTCCGTGAAGAGGAAACGGAATTTCTCACTACAGATGATACATTGACCCACTTCACAAACAACGGACCGGAGGCCCTGTTTCCCGTGCCCCAATTCGCAGGAACCCTCTCTCCCCCTCCCAATCAAGGCTATTTGCACTGCAGACCTGCCTCCCTGCAAGCTCCTGGCATTTGAAAACCTGAATGAGTCAGTGAATGCGGATATAACAATAGCCCGAGTTTATTGAGCACTTACTATGTGCCAGAGGCTGTTCTCAACAACCTTTCATGGGGATACTGTTATTACCCCCAGGAAGAAACTGAGGCACGGAGAGGCGAAGTAATTTGCCTAAGACACTTGCAAAACTAGGATTACGACCCAGGCGATCTGGCTCCAGAGCCATTCGTTGTTTTAAGCGATCTTTATTAAGCTCCTCAGCGTCGGGGCGCGTGGAAAGGATCTGAGCACCCGTAGGTTCTGGGGGACCGCGCGCTTTGACGGGTTCCACCATGTCATTCTTGCTTCGCCAAAGCTCTCACAGGAGGCGCCCCAAGTTCCCACCAGGTGGCGCACGAACCTCACTCGCCCCCGACGCCCCACGCCCACGCGCCTCTCCATCGCACCCTGTGGGAGTTGGTGTGGACCACAGCGACGTGGGTCCAGCCGACAGGTGGTGGCCAGGTGACCTGGTACCAGGTGTCGGCTCCTGGCCAGGTGTTGGCTCCCTGCCAGATCCCCTGTAGTCTGGCGGCCTGGCTCAGGCCCTGTTTTTTTACCCCCTTGTTTCTCACCTGCGAAGCCACCTGAGATGTCGCAGGAAGGAGCACAACCAGATTCCTTTTGTTCAGTGTGTCACTGTTTACAAATCGCTTTCCACCAGCTCAGCCCAGACAAAAGACCAGGGGGTATGGGTGCCCCGACGCTCTCACATTCGGCACGTCCTCGCCCTGTGACATGGGCAGTACGATCCCTCTTTACGCACAGGGAAGTGGAGGAGAGATTCAGCCAAGGTCACCCAGAAAGCAGATCTCAAGACCAAACTCTTAATGCCAGGCTGCTGGGCTCCGCATCCTCGCCCTTCCCACTCTACAGGACCACTGGTGGGAATCTTCACAGGCTGGAGGTCCCTCCTGGCTGGTTAGTCCTGTGAGAGGCAAAGGTATAGACAAAATGGCCTCTCGAAGCCTGAGGTGTGCACCGCTCCGGATGTTAGCAGGCAGCTTCCGTCTGGACCTTCCAACCAGGCCACTCCCACTTGCTTCCTTGGCTCCCTTGCCCCTCCCCAGCCCAGGGGACCCCTCTCTCCCCTCACTCCTTCCTACATGACTGGCCCTAGCAGCCCCATCTAACACCTTCCCAAGGTGGGTTCTTTGCAAGCTCTTCACTTTTGCCTCCGATGATTCTCGAGGCTCGTACCCATCCCATTCCTGAACCTCCAGTTGGAACCCCACTCTGCACCCAGCTGTTCAGCTATGCACCTGAGCTCCCTGAAGCACCCACACTCCCACCATCCAGGACAGGGTGTTGCATCTCCCCCTGCCAACCTGCTCCTTGCAGTGCGTCCTCAGGTCAGAAAGCTGGAGGTCGTCTTTGACTCCTCAACACCTTATCTTAGAGTCTAACTCCTCTCCATTCCACCCCTTAAACATCCTTCAAGATCATTGCCTCCTCCCATCCTGATGACTTCTGCCCTAATTCAGGCCACCACCGCCTATGGGCTTCCTGTCTCACCCATCCTCTCATGTCCACCTCCACACGTGGTCAGAGTGGTCTTTCTAGTGATCATTCTAAGGTACAAATCTGACTCCTGCTTCAAACTGGAAATTAAAAAAAGGGTCCTGGCTGGTGTGGCTCAGTGGATTGAGCTCTGGCCTCTGAAACAAAGGGCCACCAATTCGATTCCCAGTCTGGCCCCACGCCTGGGTTGTGGGCCAGGTCCCCCAGTAAGGGAGCGAGAGAGGCAACCACACATTGATGTTTCTCTCCCTCTCTTTCTCCCTCCCTTCCCTTCTCTAAAAATGAATAAATTTTTTTAAATCTTTAAAAAAAGGAAAACACTTAATCACAGGATAAAACCCCAAACCCTAACTAGATCCATAAAGCCCTAGACCTATTCCCCACCCACCTTTCTGGCTCTCTGTCTCAAACCCCCACCCTCAGCGCCACCCCATCTCCTTCACTACACTCAATTCCTTCGGTTCCTCCAAAGCACTGAAGTCTTCCTTAGCACGCCCCGTTCTTAGCATGCCCTGTTCCCTCTGCCTGGAAGGCCCTGCCCCCAGCTCTGTGGCTGGCCAAGTCCTGCTCATCCTTTAGATCTCAACTGAAGTGTCACATCTTTCAGACTTTCCCCCGACTTCTTCCAGGTAAATTGGGGCCCCTCCTTAATTTCTCTGGCTCAGAACTTGCTGTTCTTCCTTCATTCCACTGGTGACCATCTCAGACCTTGTGTTTTCTTGGGCTTAACTGTTTAACCTCTGTCTCTCCCAAAGCCCAAATTCTCCTTGCGAATAAGTACCACAGCCTCCGTTCACAGCTGTACCCCCACACCCAGCGCAGGGCCCGACATCAAAGTAGACACTGGATAACTATTTGTAGAACAAATGATTCTTTCTTTCATCTCGTCTTCATCAGAACTCCATCCTAGGTTTGCTTTCATCTCTGGCCTTTGCATGAGTTGCTTCCTCTGCCTGGAAGGTTCTTTCCTTCCCCTCCCACCCGGGCTGATCCACATATCACAAGATAATTTACCTGGGATTTGTCCTTGGCCCCCTCATTTGAATTAGGATTTCCTTTTGGGCTCTGCTAGTCGCCGCTACATAGCACTCTACGATGACACTTTAAAATTGCAGATTGCCAGGTAAACATGAATGATGATTATTAACAATAATGACCTTCTCCCACCTCTACCCGCCCCCCCCCTCACCGCCCTGCTCCAGCTGGCGGGACATCCACTCTCTGCCTTTCAAACCATCAGGAACCCCATTTTCCATTCATTCAATAAGCGCTGATCAGGCACCTACTGGGTTGTTTTCTTTGCTGCAGCACAGGGGGTTGGGAGGGGGGGAACCGGACTCTTCTGAGGGTTAGACTGAAGCAAGTGAAGGCACCGGAAGTGCTAAGCCAATGCTCGGCCAACCGGCATCCAGGGTGCAAATAGGGGCTGAGGAGGCTGGGTGTGGGTGAGGGGTGGGACTAGTGCATTGAGTCCTGTCCCCTTTCTTTATCGAGCAACTGCTGTCGGCAGGGCGTGGCAGCAGAGGGGAGCTGGGGGACACAGAGAGGTGAGCCTGAATGGCAGACGTGCCTGAGGTCACCTCCAGCACACACTGGTTTCCCACCCTGGCAGCAGCTGGAAGGTCCGAGATTGGGTACAGTTGGTAGAGAGGAATCTCAGCCAAGCTCCGTGTTCTCTGCTCTGTCTCCATCTTTCCAGGCCACTCCGCTCTTTTGAGCTGCTTCTCATTCCCTCGTTCCCGATGCTCCCCACACACTAGAGTTTATCCGAGTGAAGTCCAGAGGCCACTTCCATGGGCATCACGAGGGGCAGGGCAGGGGCTTATAAAAATACGTGCTCCTGGGCCCTGTCCTACCGGTTACATTTCCCTGGGGCGGGACCCTAGAATCCGTGTGTACAGGAACCGCCACTCTACTTGGGGCACTTAAGTGGGGGAGCCCCATCAGCCCACCTGCTCTCCTTGCCCCTGGCTGCCTGTTCCTGCGCAAGGACCTTTGGGGGCTGTTCTTCTGCTCACCCCTTAAATGACAGAGTGCCCAGGGCTCCCCCACCCAAGCCCCTGGCTCCTCTTGTATATCCACACCCTCAGCACCCAGTGTAGGGATCAAGTCAGCGCCATTTGCTATCGTGGCACCATTTGCTGAGCAGGCCTGTGACCTTGTTAAACATGCTGCCTTTTTACTCTTCTGAGCTTCTGTTCCTAGGGCTGGAAATTACTGGAAAGTAAGAACAGAACTAACCACTCCCTACGGACACAGGCAGAAGAAAACATTGAAACAAACTGCAGCCTGGTGTAACAATGCCCCAACAGCCCAGGGGCCACACAACAGCACCCCCTCCACCCTCTTTTACTCCCATTACAATCCAATAAAAGCTCAAAGTCCCCACCCCTCTGTGCTGGTGTATCTCTCCACACCGTGCCCTCTCCATTCTTGGAAAGAGAATAAAAATGTTACTCTCTGCACCTTCTTCTCTTTGTCAGTTCTTTCACAGTCACTGGCCTCCCTAACACCCAAGGCTAGACTTTCTTCCGTCCTGGTGTGGCCAACAGCACCCAGACTTGACATGACCAAAGCTGACTCTACCACCCTCTCTCCCCACAGCCCGTCTTCCTCTCCTCACCTGCCGCGCCAATCTCAGCAAGCATCCCACCTGTTGCCCAGGCCAGAAACCTGAGTATCACACCTGGTCCCCTTCCTCTCTCCCCTCAGCAGCCACCAGATCCTGATTATTTCACTTTCTAAAGATGTTTTGGCCTCCGCCCTCTTACCTCAGACCAGTGCATTTAACTCCTAACTGGTTCCCTCCCTCTAGTCTCTTCTTTCCAGTGAATTCTCCAAAAGCTCCCTAAAATGCAAATCTGATTATAATTACCACTCTCTTTATTAAAACCCTTCAACAGATCCTTGTAAACAAAAGCCCTAATCTCTTGACCTGACACTTAAGACCCTCCATCAGTTGGTCCCAGCCTTCTCTTCCGGCTTCCTTTCCTGGCCTCTGTGCTCCCGTGACAGCAAACTGCTTCCACTTCAGGCCCCCCGACCTTTGATGAGTCAGCGCCCCCTGCCAGCAATAGACCTCGCCTGGCTGATGCCTGCTCACCACTTGGGCCTCACCTCCTCTAGGAAGCCATCTCTGACCCACCCTGCCCCTGTCTCCACCATCCTTGGTGCATCCATAATGCCTGGTACAGGAATCTATTATTCCATTCACCACACTGAGTTACAATCATTGATTTCCACGTCTTGGTTCAGCACTAGCCAGTGAGATCCTTGAGGGCAGGGACGGTGTCCCATTCATCTCTGTATCCCAGCCCCTGGCCTGGTGCCTGACACTGAGGACAGGCTTGATTAGTGGCTGATGGATAAACGCGGAGGGGCGACTTGAAGGACGTGAGAGCCAGGAATGGCCGAGAGGGCAGTGAGGGTGAGCCTGGCAGGAGGCGCAGGCGGAGCAAGTGTGTGGGAAGTGAAAAGGCGAGAACTGCCCTTTATTGCGCTCCCACGACCGCACGCCAGCCACTGTGCCTGCGCTTTGCTTGTACATTTTGTTTCGCTTAGTTCTTGTAACAACAGATCAGGAAACTGGCATCAGAGAACTAGAGCGGCCTGCCCAAGGTCACACAGCTGGGCCTGGGGTGAAGCCCAGAGCTGTCCGGCTTGCAAAGCTGCACTTCTTCTGCTGGGCCGCACTGCCCTCCTGGGGACAGGGCCTTCTGGAGATGTACAAGGAGTGGATCCAGGTTTGCCTTTGCCTACCTGAGCGCTGGACCCAGCTGCCCAGGCTCGGGCGGACAGCTTCTTCCTCCCAGCCGGACAGGAGGCCCCAAGGCCAAACAAGGATTTATGTGTTCCTTCCTCCCCTGGCTTTTGGGGTATTTGACTAGGCGCGCACACCTCACCATCACCACTAGGGAAGGGCTGCCGCACCTGGTGCCGCCCGGGGTGCCTGGGGAATGCAGGGGGCTCTGTGACGCTGTCTGGGTTCTGCAGAAGCTGTCTCCCTCATTGCACTTGGCCCAGGCTGGTATTAAGATTCATCTGCATTCTCAGCGCACCCGCCTGGCAGATGGTGGGGGAGGAGGCTGGGTGCCCGCTGAGGGCTGCAGCCAGAGACCAAGCTGGGACTCGAGGGCCACAAAGCAGAGTGCCCACCCATCGGGCATCACAGGCCCAGCCCAGGGCGGGGCCATTCCAAATACTGGGGTACTTCCTCACCCTCACAACCTTCAAAGAGTACTAGGACCTGACCTTTGCTTTTTCTAAGGATTAAAGAGGCCCTAAATTCCAGGAAGGAAATGTGGAGATTAGTGGGGGGAGGGTCCCACCTTGCAAAATCTCGTATCGGGGTCTTGTTTTTCCTCCTTGCCCTGGAAATTTGCCAAGACCAGAGATAACCAGGGACCCTGCTGGAATAGGAGCCCCATGTCCCAGCCTAGTGTCTGCCTG
The DNA here is from genome assembly GCA_004026545.1 of Mormoops blainvillei. Lineage (NCBI taxonomy): Eukaryota > Metazoa > Chordata > Mammalia > Chiroptera > Mormoopidae > Mormoops > Mormoops blainvillei. Next base: position 217,238 of record PVJD01001731.1, on the reverse strand, counting down.
GGTCATAGGGTCAGTGAGAAGTGAAGAATAGAGGAGCAGCCTCCACGGAGGCCCTTCCCACTTCATTACGCAGCTTCTCAGGAGGCTTACCCTTGGCCCCAGGCCCAGAATCTAGCCTGACCCCTAATAGCCTTTTCAGACCGGGCTTTAGCCAAAAGTTTCCTGCCACAGTGATTGCACTGAAGTGTGCGTGTGTGTGTGTGTCTGTGTGTGTGTCTGTGTGTGTGTGTGTGTTACAGGGGTGAGAACAGTTATCCAATCCTTCTGAGTGAAGTAGAAGAGGAAAGGAACTGACATCACAACAAAAGGAGTACAGGCTAGACACCCAGAAGAACTTCCCTCAGCATAGAAGCAAGTTTTACAGATAGAAAGTGGATCTTCCACTGTGGGGAGAGGTTGCAATAAGGAAGACTTTTTTTGTTTGGGGGGTTTTGTTGTTGTCGTTGTTGTTCTGTTTTTGTTGGAATGGGTTTGGAAAAAATGGTCTTTCCAAATTCTAGGTCTCCCGGGGCTGAGGGTAGGGCAGCAGATAGATGCCTAATGACCTGCCAGAGGGGTGGGGAAGGTAGGGTGCCTAACCCCAGGCTACTATCCTTCCCCTGCCACCAGCTCACCCTCCCGCCCGCCCCCCACCCCCGCCCCGCTCCATCCAGCCTCCTTTGTCGTGGGTCCCCGAGCTGCGGACTGGCAGGGGAGGAGTTAACTCCGGAGGTACCGGCTGGGCTCACCGTACCTGCCGCCGCCGCCGCCGCCGCCGCCGCCTGTAGGAGGGACGAGGAAGCGGGAGCCGCCTGGGCGCCAGGAGCGCTCCAGTCTGGCGGGTGCTGCGCGGGGAGCGGCGGCCGTGTTCGGCGCCGCCAGGGGCGTCCGCCAGGGGGCGCGCCACGACGGGGCGGGAGGGGCCGTCTGGTCAGGGAAATTAGCACTAGGGACGGGCGCGCGCGCGGGTCCTCACCACATCTGGGCGAGAGCGGCGCCGCTGGAACCGAGGGGGTTGCCGAGCGCAGATCTGGAGCGGCAGAGCCACCTTACAGCTGGGGCCCCTCGAGGCGCTCGGGGTGCACATCTGGGACCTCAGGAGGGGGCCGCGCGGCGCGCAGCTGGACCAGGGAAAGGGGGCGGCGGCTGCACAGCTGGACTGAAGGGGGCGGGGTCGGTCCGAGGCGACTGGCAGAAGCAAGGGCCGCGAGTCGCCAGCGACCGGAGCATGGGACGGCACTCCTGAAAAGAGCAGGGGTGAGGCAGGGGCCTGGGACCCCGAGAGGAAAAGAGAGAAAGGGACAAGAGAGCAAAGGAGGAGGATGCAACTGACTCGCTGCTGTTTCGTGTTCCTAGTGCAGGGCAGCCTCTATCTGGTAAGCGGTCCGCGGGGAGCTGCGCGGAGGGCAGGGGCTTGGCAGACCCGGGGAGAGCGCGGGAAGCTTCCGAGCCCGGAAACTTTCTCCCTTTCCCCCCGCATCCCCGGGACGGAGGGAACGCCCGGAGGCTGGGGGAGAGGGCGGATCTGAGACCGAAGAAGGAACAGAAAGGGTTAATAGGGGCGGAGAGCGGGTGCTTGGCTGGCCCACCCATTCGGCCGCTGGTGGCGGGAGGTGCGACCAGCACGAGGGAAAAGGCCGGCAGCTAGGTCGCCAAGGGTTACCCGACCCCTTCCAGGCGCCCCGGCAGCGTGGTGGGGGCGAGGGGCGAATTGTGGAGCTGGTGACTCGCCAAGTCAGGGGGCCTGGGCTTTTTCCTCATCTTGGGGACCCAGAGGGCCCCAGGCTGTGGGTCCCTTAGCGCGCGGAACCGGTCCAGGCGGGGTCGGCCCCTGCGTCCCTCGCTCCCGCTCCCTCCCGCTCCCGCCCTCCCCGCCTGTTGTTTTCCTCTCCTCTCCCGGCTGCGCGCAGCCCGAGCCCCACAGGACCTGGGCAGGCGGCTCCCGCCCCGGGCTCTCGCGGCAGCTGAGCTGGGCACCCAGATCCCGCTCCTCTTGATCTTGCCTGCGGCTGCCCGGGGGCCCAGAACGCCAGGGAACCCCACCCCAAGGCCCCAGCCCAGGTCTTAACTCCTCTCCGACCCAGCGCCCCACCCCTCATCCTGTCTTGGGGAAGCCTCAGCCCCACATCTGGATCTGCCCCTTTCCTCAAAACAATAATCCCCTTGGCCACTCACTGGTGAAAGAACGCGTCCCTTCTCACATCCCACCTGCGGCCCCTCTCCCCATCCTCCATCCATTCAGCTGCGAACGCCAGGGGCCAAGTGCACACAGTGTAGCCTTTAGCCTAACCCCTAGGACCCTCCCCTCCTGTGGCCCTACTTCATCCCCGGGCCCGGCAGGCAGGGCCACTGCACACTTCCGCGAGGGCTCGGCCAGAGTCAGAACAGGGAGCATGAAGACCCCCAACCCCTTTGGAGCCCTCCATAATCCAGCCCTCAGGCATCCCCCATCCTCACTCCAGGGACACCAGCAAATCCAGATGCCACCCAGCTGTGAACAGGTGCCCCTGGTGCGGGTAACATAGCTGCATAGGGTAAGTGCTCTCATCAAAAGCTGAGCGGGCACACACCAGGCGGCTGCCCTCAGGAAACCTCGTCTACTCCTGGATGCCCTCCAGAGCTGTCCCGTGTTTGAGCTCGGTCAGGCTGTCCTGCTGGCCCTTGCCACAGCTCTTCCAAGGAAGCCTCCCCAGGCGTCGCCTGTTGCCAGAGTGGTTCAGCAGAGCTTTGGCAGTTTTACAGGAGACCCGGGGTGGGGAGGGGGCTTGGATAAAACCCCTACATAGGACACATCTGGTCTGCGAGGCTGGGAGTGTGCAGTGGCGTGGGAGGGCTAACCCTAGGTGACCTGGCTGTGTAGTGATGGAACCTTTGAATGCTGGGGTCCTCATCTGTGAAATGGGAATGATAAGAACTCCGACCTCAGAGTGCAAGTAATGTCCTGGCGTGTCATCATCAGTGGTCCCCATGGGAGTGTTAGGCTTTCTACTCCCTTTGCCTCCCTCAGTGTGAAATTCACCCGAGGCCCCCCCCACTCCGAGTCCTCTTGCATTTATTCTTGAGAGAGAACGTCACTGGGCTCCGTTTTCTTTTTCCATTGCCTGTGGCTAGGAACTGTCCTAGGGTGGGATGGTGTCTCAGCCAGCAGACTAGGAAGCCCGGAAAGGCAGGGACTGTACCTCTCCTGTCCAGCTGGGGGCTCTTCAGGCGTTGGGATGGAGCTCTCCTCTCTGACTTGGGGCTCTGCGAGGGCAGAGACTGTGTCTGCCCCCAGCGGCCTGGGGTTCCACAGAGGCAGGGACTCTGCCTCTGCTATGTCTGCGGGCTGTCAGTACCGGGATATGCTTCTGCCATCGGACGGCGGCTCTTCCGAGATCAGGAGTTGGGCCTCCCTCATCAGACTGGGCACTCACTAGGGGTAGGGGCCACATACTACGGGAGGCATGGTCCACTGGAGAGAATTCTCATCCCTCCTTTCAGCCTTTGAATGGTGACCAGAGGCAAGGCAGTGGAGAGAAGAGGTGGGGCGGGGGTGACCTGAGTGTCAGAACATGAGATGGGGCCATGCAGCAGCCACAGTGTACAACCGGCCCCCAGCATAAATGGTCAGCGTGCAAGGGCCCCTCAGCCCCAAGTCGGTGGAAGAGACTGAGAGAAAGGTGATGCTGGCAGTGGGAAGCAATGGCCCAGAACTCCAGCGTCCTGTAGGGACAGGGCTCTCACGCTTGTCCCAACTCCCTCCGCAGGTCATCTGTGGCCAGGAGGATGGGCACCCTGGCTCAGAGGACCCTGAGCATGACGACCACGAGAGCCAGCCCCAGCCCAGGGTGCCTCGGAAGAGGGGCCACATCTCACCTAAGTCCCGCCCCCTGGCCAACTCTACTCTCCTAGGGCTGCTGGCTCCACCTGGAGAGGCATGGGGGTTCCTCGGGCAGCCCCCCAACCGCCCAAACCATAACCCCTCGCCTTCAGCCAAGGTGAAGAAAATCTTTGGCTGGGGCGACTTCTACTCCAACATCAAGACGGTCACCCTGAACCTGCTTGTCACGGGGAAAATCGTGGACCACGGGAATGGGACCTTCAGCGTCCACTTCCGACACAACGCCACTGGCCAGGGCAACATCTCCATCAGCCTCGTGCCCCCCAGTAAAGCTGTAGAGTTCCACCAGGAACAGCAGATCTTCATCGAAGCCAAGGCCTCCAAAATCTTCAACTGCCGAATGGAGTGGGAGAAGGTGGAACGGGGTCGCCGGACCTCCCTCTGCACCCACGACCCAGCCAAGACCTGCTCCCGAGACCACGCTCAGAGTTCAGCCACCTGGAGCTGCTCCCAGCCCTTCAAAGTCGTCTGTGTCTACATTGCCTTCTACAGCACGGACTATAGGCTGGTCCAGAAGGTGTGCCCAGATTACAACTACCACAGTGATACTCCTTACTACCCCTCCGGCTGACCCTGGGCAGGCCACAGAGGCCAGGCCGGGGCTGGAAGGACAGGCCTGCTCATACAGGAGGCCATCTGTCTGGACACTGGGCAGGGAAGGGGAGGGGCCTCAGGCAGGGAGTGGGATGGAGAGAAGGAGATGCCACGCTGGGCCAGGGCCAAGTCTCAAGTGGTGGGGAAGGGGGTCTCAGGTGCTGGCCCCATCCTGAGGTTGTGGAGCGACTAGGGCACAGGTGCACTGGAGGAGGAGTGGGTTCTCCGTGTAGCCTCACAGGGTGTCCCCACTGAGCGACAGGCAGGTGCTGTGTCCAGGAAGCCCCTGGGGCCAGCAGACCAGCACGGCCTCAGCAAAGTCAAGGAGAGGACCCTGAAACCTTGGCTCCCTCCCTGCCATCCTGAGACAGGGCTACACTAAGGAGAGGGTTATTTCATCAGCACGGACACCCAGTAGGTAGAGAAGGGTGGCTGAAACGGGGCCTCCTGGGAGCCGGTGCTCCGGGGGGTGGGGGGGGCGGCGGGGGGAGCTCTTCAGGTCCGCTCAGTGGGCAGCCCTGAGTCCCTTTTCCTGGACTGTAGACTGAGCTTGGCTGGAGGCTGAAGTGGTGACGTTGGAGTCTTTGATGTCGTGACAAATAGATCATCTGCCAACTGCCCCGAGCCAGGCCACCCCTTTCCAAAATTTCCTCTCCTGCTGTTGTTCCCCTACTCCATCCCGTGCTGATGGGACACCGTTCCTTCAGCTGAGACAGGGGGCGGTCATGTTCTCCCAGCACCAAGGCCCCCCTGTACGCTGTGTGTCCCTCATCCAACCCACCCCCTGCTGGCTCCTCTGGGAGCATCCTTGTCCAGCGAGCCACATTTCAATATCAGTCTCGCCTGTCAGATTGGGGCTGGGTGGAGATGCTGCCCCCCCCTCTTGGCTGTGGGGCTGGGCAAAGCCAGACTACGGAGGGCGTGCTGTACCTGTTCCGTGGTGTCTATCTATGGGTGGGTGGGGGTGGGGGGGGTGGGGGAGGTCTTGTGAAATCACCTGGTTGTCAACTTCTGTGTGCCGAATCTTGTTCTTGGAGCAGGGAATAAAGCTTTCCCGGGGTATTGGATTCTTGTCAGGGGAAAGGGCCCCCGGGCGCCCCACGGTCCAGCCAGCAGGGCTGCAGGGCTCGAACAGCTGTGGGAGCTGGTGGGCAGTGGCATCTGCCAACGCAGCTCAGGGAGGGAGAGCCGGTAGGTGGGATGGGCCACAGAAGGGCATTTCTTGCTACTCCCTGATTGCCATCAGGGTGGGCCCAGTGGGGGTCCCAGGTCCGCCAGGTTTTGCTCTGTGGCCTTAGGCAAGTCCACTCTCTCTGGGTCTTTTTCCATTCCTCCTCTATAAAATGAGGAGCTGGCCCAGCCCAGAGGTTCTCGAATGTGGACGGGCCTCTGTACCACCATGAGGGTTGGTTCAGACAGACTTCTGGGTCCCATCCCGAGTAGCCTTGGGTGGGGCCCAAGAATTTTCCTCTCTAACCGATGCCCGGGTAGATGCTACTGCTCCGGGCTCCACTCAGATGACCTCTAAGCTCCTTTCTGTCTCTGGCTGCCCAGGATGAGGACACACCTCTGATGTTCTCTCCCTGCTGTGACTTGCCTCTGCTTCTCCTGGGGAAGTCTCCTGGGAAGGGCCCTTTCCGAGAATCAGGGGTGTTGGTTTTTCAGTCTGATGACCTTATGGTGAAGAAACAGGCCAGGGTGGCGTGGGGACAGGCGGGGACTTGAAAGCAGCCATTCCCCTGCCGCAGTCCATAGAAGGGCCTCAGTATGGGTGGCTGCTGGTGCCACCTCGTCTGGGAGTTGGCTGGGCCCTTTGGGGGCCAGTAAGGGAAGGCTGGACCCTCACTATGAAGATCACAGTGTCCTCTCTGGAGGTCATTTTAGGTCTGGAAGGCAGCACTTATGTCGCCCGAGTCCCTTTTGGCCGTGTAGCCACAGTTCGGAGAATCCTAGGATGAGGGGAAGATGGTCTGGCCACCCCCAGCCTGTCTTCCCCTGCCCAGTAGCACTCAGCATGGACCAGTCTCCTTCACCTTGCAGATCAGAGCTGGATGGGGCCTTACAAGCCACCTTGTACGAAGTGACTCAGAAAGTGCACATGACTTGAGCTCATACTCCTATTCCTGGTTCTTTGCCCTGCACCATGTTTCCTGGGGCCATCTCTCCAGGGCGCAGCCTTGAGACACTCCCCCACTGCTCCACGCCACTCTCTCCCTTCCCATCACGGGGACAGGGCCTTAGTGTTCAGAGAGGCCCAGGGGCTCAGACCCTGCTGCAGGGGGCTTGCGGTTGCAGAATCTGGTACGTTGTCCCACCAGCAGATGCCCACCCACCAGACAGCAGTGAGGAGCCCTCCCACAGTCCTGTAGGTCCTAAAGGACCAGAGCGGAGGGGAGTTGCAAGTGGTGGTCCTGGGGCCCTCCTCTGTCTGGCCTGACTGAACTATCAGCAGGAACCGGGGACACTCTGACCCGCCCCCTCTGGCTCCTCTCCTCCTGTGGAGAGCCAGATGCTGCCGACAGCTGGAGGGCCGGCCTGCCTGGCACACAGCTCTGCCTGCACAGGGGGTGGGTTCATTTTAATAACTTCATTTCACCCGCGCACACACTCCGCAGCCTCGTCCTCCGTTTCTGCCCTCCCCATCACCCGGCTGCTCTTCTCAGCGAGGATCGTGCTGTCAGATATCCTCCGAAATCGTAATTCTTCTGGAATCACCCTCTGGGCCCTACTATTCTTGCCAACACCATACCCCCTGCACTCTGTTTGTCCTCACGAGGGTGAGGGGTCCATCCAGCTGCCTCTGGATGTGCCAACCTCTGCTCTCTAGGTGAGCAATGTCTGTGGCATCCCCCTGGGAGATGGACCCCACTCACTGAGATGGACACTCCCCTTCCCCACCTCTGCCCTTCAGTGACCAGGCATGAGTCCCACGGTCCCGCCCCCCATGCTCAGCCTAGCTGGGGGTTACCCCAGGGCAGGTTCTTGCCTCCTCCAACCCAGCGGAGCCTGTAGGCCAGGGGCTCTTTGAGGTCATGGCATGGTATCCTCCCATCAGACTGGGAGCCAGGGTCTGTGCCCTCCACATCAGACTGGAGTTTCCCTGAGGGCAAGGTCTGCAGTATGGACATGGGGGAGGGGAAGTTTGTTCTTTTCTAAGCGTCAGAACACCTGGAGAACATCCTTGCCCTTCAGACTTGGCACAGGCGCTGTTTGGGCCTCAGCATTTGCATCTCCCATGGGGTGAATCTTCCCCGCAGCCTGTGAAGCTAAGTGGAGGGGATGCCCATTAGGTCAACTGGCAGCAAGGCTGAGTCTCCCCCTGATGAAGTGTAAGGCAAAAGCAAATGGGTGTCTTGGTCCCTCCTCCCTCCCCCATCATTCTCCTTTCCTTGGATGAGCAAGCAGGAACTGAGTCACCCCCTTCCCCCTCGTTGGCAGGAACACTGGTGACCTTGCATGTGGCAGGCTCCTTTGGAAGGCCCATTGCTCAGAGATGCATGAGGTGGTGGGTGGGTAGGGAAGCTCAGAGAAGGATATGTATAGGGGGTGGGGGCAGCCAAAGGGCATGGGGTGACCAGGGACCTGGATTGTTGAGTGGACACGTGTAGGGCAGCAGTCCCCAAAGTTTCTGGCACCAGGGACTGTTTTTTCCACGAACAAGGTGGGGGTGGGGTGGGGGAACAGGAGGTAAAGTTGGACGGGGGTCCAGAGGCAGAGCTCAAGTGATCTTCCTAACAGGCCACCGATCCCACCAGTACCAGTCCTCGGCCCAGGGGTTGGGGACCCCTGGTGTGGAGGTCTTGGGGGACACAATGAGTCAGTTGCTCTGTGTTGGAAAGTGATCCAATGTCATGGTTGGGAGTGGGAGACAGAAATGTTACTTCCAAAGACTCTGAGTCTGACGATACTGTCAGGAGAACCAGGGGCTGGGGTGACAGGCGAGGAGGGGCACCACCAGCCCCACCGGGCGGAGGCAAGGTCAGTTGGGGGCAGCACCTGCCAATCATGCCAAAGCCCTGGAGTGGCACCTGCCGCCATCACCAAGATGCAAATGCCAGAGGAGACCTGGCACTCAGCAGTTGGGGGCTGGCTTCTGGTCCCACAGGGGAGGCCCCTGTTTCCTGTTGACCTGCCAAGCTCAAAGCCTGGCCTGATAACAAACAGTCCAAGAGAAAGACGCCCGGTTCATCATCCCAGGGCCACCTGGCTGCATGGTCCCAAGACACAAGCTGGCACTTCCTGAGCCACAGAGGCTGCCCATAAACTGGCAACATAAGGGCTGTGGGAAGATATATCTGGGTTCCAATCCTGGGTCTGTAATTTATTAGCTAGGTGGCTTGGACAAATGACATAATCTCCCAGAGCCTCCGTATGAAAAACTAGCACCTACCTCCCTTGGAGCACTGTTGGGAGAATTATATAAGCTTCTGAGCAAATGTAACTTCCTCCTCTTTGTTTCTGGAGATGGGTTGATGTTAATTTCAGCCTTGTTCCTGAGGTGGGAACCCAGGCTAGAGGTAGGAGACCTGGGTTCTTGTCCTGGCTCTGCCCCATAATGCATGCGGCAGAGGCCGATAATTGTTTTATAACATCCATTCCCCTTTCTCCATAGTAATGAAATCCTCAGTTTCTAACTGAGTGCATGGTGACCTGAAATAAATACATTTCTCTGCCTCCCTTGTGCCAAAATGTGATCACGCGACTAAGATATGGGCAGCGACATAGCAAAAGGGTCATTATGCAACTTCCAGAAATCTTAAGACGGTTTGGCCCTTCTTCTTTGTTCCATCTTTCGTCCTGCTGCCTGGAATATGTATGTGATTGCTGGAGCTCTCACTGCCATCTTAGGCCATGAGAATAAGAACCATGGCCTAGAAATGATTGGAAACGTCTTGCTCCCTGAAACATTTGTAGGAGAGAAATATCATACCAGCCTTAGGCTGCCTACCTTCAGACTTTTCTGGGAGAGAACAAAATTTCTGTTATTTCTATCAAGTTTCTATTTTACTGGGTCTCCATTTCTTGCATTTAAATCTAGTCCCACCTCATCCAGCGGATGTATTTGAGCTCTTTACTTCTGTGGACCTCGGTCTCCTCACCAGCAGAAGTGAGACAGTGCTCACATATTTTGCGGCACTTCAGAGCTTTTATAGACTCACAGATAGGAACGAACATGGGAAAGCTCTGGTCCTCCGCCCTATCTCCGGCAGCCACGCACCCAGCTTCCATTTGGGGAGGTGGAACTTGCTGCTGCATTGCAGGGAGCTGCTGAGGGGCTCAGAAGGATTCTCTAGCCCTGTCTGGAAGGCCTCTAGTCCCCCAATTCAGCCCCCACCCATCTCAGTCCCCATCCACATTCTGATATTGGTGACACAGAATCCTCGTTAAGGGCCTGACTGATCCCAGCCAGATGGGATCCTAATTTAATTAAAAACCTTTAATTACCTGAGACGACACAACGTTGGAAGTCCAATGCAGAAGGGGGCCTGGGACGGGAGAGGAATGGTTGACAGGGCAGAGCGCTGGCTGACCCCTCATCACTCGGGGAACCTGCGGTTGTGAGGCCTGTCTCCCACCGGGAGACAAAGGCACACACTGCACGGACCAGCCAGCGTGGCCTGTGCTTCGGGCTGAGCGGACAGCCAGGTGGGGGGGCGGGGGGGGTAGGGCAGGCCAGGCCTTGGGAAGCAGAGCAGCAGGTTCTTGAGCCTGAAGCCGCCAGCGTTGGTTTTGTGCTTACACGGAGACCAGCACTGGCTGTTTAAACTCAGGTCTGAGCTCTCTCGAGCTCCTGGCCCTGCCCAGGACACTGGGTAGGAGCAGGTATGGTTCTGAGTCCTCCTGAATTGACCTGGCTTAAGAAACAGGGCCACCTCTGCACCTACCGAAGGAAATCCATGCCCTTGCAAACAGGGACTTTCCTCAGGTGTCATCCACCTGGGGAGTGGACATAAGGGAATGACTAGGTGAGCTTTAGAAGGGCCATGTAGTTTCTTGGGGACCACTAAGGACACCCCCCGTCCTGGTGCTGGGCCTCAGCTGGCTCCTCTCTCTGAAGGCAGAAGGAGGAAACCCAGGCCAGCCCAGCCCAGAGTCTCAGCAGGGACAGATTCAGAAACCCAGGCTCTCTGAGCGGGGCTATTTTTAAGCTTTGCGGACGTCATACGTTAATACCCTTCTGTTCTCTTAGTCTCTATTCATTTGGCAAATATTGCTTAATAAAGCCTCTATAAGTTCTAGCTGGTCTCCACAGTGCCAGGGGATCCAGGGAAAGAGGTTCATTTCACATCTGAGTCGTTGTCTAAAGGAAACATTCTGCTGGGGCCAGTGTGATGTCAGTGGCTAGTTGGAGGAAGAAATCCCGAGAGGAAAACGAAAGTCGGGGGGATGAGTAGGAGTCACTAAGCCACACCACTCCCAACCCAAATGTTCTCCTTAGGAACCTGCAGCTGGGAGGGTCTATAGTTTGCTCTGCTGCACATGCCCCCAAGTTTCCAGGCCTTTTTGCTCCCACCTTCCCATCCCAACGTCTCCCAGCAATTGGCCCCAGCTCCACACTCATCTTGCTTCCTCTGTGATCCTCTGAAGAATCTGCTCCTGTCTCTGACTCAGGCTGAGTCTGGAGTGCTTTGAACCTCCCAACTTGGGGACAGCAGGAAATGCAGATGTCCCCTCCTTTTCACTAACAAGAGACTGGACACAAGAACCGTCTCCCCCTCCGACTGCAGACCGTATGAGCAGGGGCCATGTGCCCCACTCCAGTCGACCTGGAGGCTCCCCAGAGGCAGGAGGTCCTACCTCTGAGGTGTATCTAGTGAGCTACCCCGACCCAGGTGTCCTGCACACCACACCCTCCATGGTGGGAGGGAGGGGAATCGTCCCCAGTAGGCCTCTTTGGACATTGTGCCGGGTGTGAGCACAGCCTTCACTCTGCCATCTTGGGAGGGGAGGTGACAACAGGAGGACAAGCTGCCACACTGTTCGCATTCCACCATGCTCAGCTCCTGGGGCACAGTGGGGACACTGAGAATCATAGGAAAAGCCAGGGCCCCTGGCCCCGAACCCAGTGCTGCTCTTCTCCTCATACCAGGCTTCCCTGCCCCAGGTCCCTTTCATGGCTTGTGGATGGTCCCACCTGGGGATAAGTGGCCAGCTCAGTCCCAAGCAGCCTGGGCTGCCCCGTCTTGGGCTCAAAGCAAGATCATTCCCAGCTATGATGTGTTTAAAGGGATCTGGGCTCGAGTCTTAGTTGTCATGTGATCTTGACCTAGTCACCTCGCCTCCCAGGGTCCTGGATAGCAGTGCTCCCCGCACTTGCTCACTGGTGACTGTGAGGGGCAAACTGGCTCTGTGAACAGTGGCATCATGTCAGTGTAGGGCTGTTGCCATCTAGCTCCCCCACAATTTTCCCCCTTCCTAGGGCTCACCGCATACCAGGGCCTCCTGGGAAGGGGGGCGGTTAGTTTTCTTTTCAGGGTAGGCTGTGTAGCGCAGCCATTGGGAATGCGGATTCCGGAGCCAGGTTGCCTAATTGTAGGCCTTGGCAAGTGACCGAACATCTTTGTCTCAGTTTCTCCACCTGTAAAATGAGGATGATCTTTACCTGCCCAAGGGCTGCTGTGAGTTGGACCGTGTGAAGCAGCTGGAATGGTGTTTGGCACGGAGCAAGCAAGCAGTGCTGAACAGGCGGCTCTGAGTGCAGTCCCACACTGTGGGGGGACCCTGGCCTCACTCGGCCTGGGCGGGCGGGCGCATGGCCATGGGCACTTACTCCTTGCTGCAGGAAGACTGTGCAGGAAAAACCCCACAGGGAAGGTTGGAGTTCTGTCAGGTCTACAAAAGATGACATTTATACAAAGGAATTTACTTTCTTTCACCTTGATTCTGGACAAGAAACTGGGTACTCGGTTGCATTCCTACTGCTTTTGGGCCTCAGAATCTCACATTCTGCACCCCAAAAGTCCCTGTGGCACACTGAGGGGGTTTCCTGTGTACAGTCCCCCCAGGATTTCTACCCATGAACATAACACAAGGCTCAGAGAATGCAGGTGGTCAAAGGGTCTTTATTCAGAAGCACAGGGTTCAACGCCCAGTGCAGCCAGCCACACGCACTCCCCAGGCTGGGGCAGCCTATGGCTGAGAGCCCCTCCTGCCCCAGTCCTGGCCCCGTCGCCCCACCTCACACACCCTGATTTCTCTCCCTACCCCGTCTTCAGGTCATCTCTGCTCCATAGATCAAGGGTCTGTGGGTCCTTACTGGCATCCCTGGGAAAAGGCGTGTGAAGAGCACCCAGCTTGGACCATACCCGAGTGTGAGTCCCTGGGGACTGGGCTTTGTGTGACCCATTTATTCCACACTTTGAGGAGGGCCAGGTGCATGGGGTACACTGGGGTACAGTGCAGGAGGGCCTGGCCAGTAAATCTTGACTCACGGATGAACTCTGAATTCAATTTCTGTCGTGGGTGCCTGTCGCAAGGATAGGAATAAGGGAAGACACACGAGTCAAGAGGCAGCTATACCCTGCAGGGCGGCATCTGCGATAGATGAGAACGATGTTGGTTTGGGGAAACTGGGGGTCGGTGAGGGATGCAAGAGGGTGGAAAGGTGTATAAATGCCCCATTTACCAGTCCTGGCAGCTCCGGGTCTGGGAGAGGAGGGGCCGCTGCTGCTCAGTCAGGCTCTGCCATCTGCCACATCTCAGCGGAGATCGGCACTGGAGGGCTTGTTGTAGGCAGAGGGTTTTTTTTTTTTTTTTAATGCGGCAGGATCAGGCTCAAGATGTCACTCTAGTGAGCAGGACTAGAGATGGGGTAGAGAAATGTCTAGGAAAACAGGAGAGAAATAAATGGAAGCTTCTATGCTCCAGGAGGAAGGGAGATCAGGGGCAGAAAAGGAAGAAAAAAAGATGCTAAAGAAGAAAAAAAGTGTAGAAAAGATGGGCTTGATTCAGCAGGTATGCATCACCCACCTTTCCCTGCCGCTTGCAGGCTGCAGCAGTCCCACAAACAGGATTCCTGGGTCCGAAAGATACTTGCATCCTCTCCCCAAGCCTGATTTTCACACCTAATAATACAGGTGGAAGCGCTTCTGCCCCGCCTCTTACCTCCCTCTCTGGAATGCCTGTGTCAAGCACTCCTAGCTTTTGGAGATTATAACAATGACGACAGTGATGACCATAAATGAAGAACGGAAGAGCTATTCCGGGTGGCTGAGAGATTTGGCGCAGGCAGGCCCTTTCCTGGGACCTCTGTGGGCTCCCCGGCCCGCGCATGTTACAGCAGGTGAGAGCCTCAGAGCACCCGCCCAGATTCTTTCTCCACAGGTAATCCTGCTTCAGGAGATTCCTGCACTCCCAGAGGTGCCAATTCCAGTCTTATCGCAGATCTAGATTCCATTCCAAGGAACCTTAAAAGGTAATGGACTCAAAAGACTGCAGATGGCTTGTTAGAACCAATGAGAATGAAGTAGCAATAACAATAACATTAGCATCAGTTTACCTTCCTGGAGCCCTCGTTCAATGGCAGTCACTGTGTTAAGGACTTGACATGTACTTTCTCATGAATGTCCCAGGAGAACCCTATGAGATAGGCCCATTTTGCAGCTGAGAAGACTAAGGCTTACAAAGGCAAGTGCTTTGGCCAGGATCATGAGTGTGGCGGGAGGTCAGAGGCAGGTCCCCGGGCTCCAGATGCTGCGCTCTGCAAACACCCACCTGGGCTGGACCCTGAGCGCAGACTGCGTTCTCACCAACTCTGTCCCAACAGCAGCTCAGATCACTCCTCACCCCGCCACCCTTTCCAGGAATCCTCAGCCATTGACCTCATTTCCTACTTAACACTGAAAAACATACACGTCCACTGGACAAAAAAGTGCTCAACTTCCCATTATCAGACAAATCCACTTGTTTCTGCAGGGCTCTCCTCAAACCCAAAGAGAGGGTCCCTCCCCTTCCTATGGCCACCCAGCCTCCTCCTCCCAGCCCTCGCAGAACCTCGGGCACAGGTTAACTGCTCTCTACTGCCCTTTGGAGTGCCCACTGCTCCCTTTCTACTGGACCCTTCCTCCCGACTTTAAACATGCTCCTATTGCTTTCATTCTATAGGAAAAAGCAAAACACCTCCCCTTACTCATTCCCCTTCTCTGGTTACGGCCTCAACCTTGTCCCTCCCTTCACAGCCACACCTCAAAGACATGCCTGTATTCCTGTCTTCTCCCTTGCCTCCCACCCACTCCTCACCTCACCCCAGCTGCGGTCCCTTCCCTGAAATGGCTCTGGCTGAAGTCACCAATGATTTTCATGATGCTAGCTCCAACGAGCATTTTAAAATTCTTTTTCTTATTCTACAGCATTTGACATTTTCAGCAGTTTTGTATCTGTTCTCTTCATTTATATCTTTTCTTCCTATCTTGGCCAGTTCCTCTCCTCCTTTGAGGCTTTTTACCAGCCCTTAAATATGAGTCCCTTCAGGTTTAGTCCTGGGCCCCCTACTCTCCTCACTCTGCACTTCTTAGGGATCCAACAGACCCCGGGACTTCAATTACACCTACGAACCAGTGTCTCCCTGGACCCTTCTCTCCAGGCTTGACCTCTCCTCTGAGGTCTAAACACCTAAGTCAGTAGCCCACACGACACCCTCCACTTGGATCTCTCAAGGCATCTCTTAATCAACAAGGAAAATAAAATTAACCATCAAATCTCCATCAAGCCTGTTTATATTCCCATCGGTCTGTACTTCGGCGAATCCATGCTCGTCACCTCTTTATTCTTACTCTACCCAATCCATCAAGCTCTGCCAAATTGGGCCCCTCCATCTCTCAAATACACCCATGCTTTTCCAGCTCTGCCACCTCCCTCGTTCCACTTGCGTTATCTCTTGCCTTCCTCCATTCCTACTTCCAACATTAACTTTTCCGTATTCTAAAGAGCTTATTAAAATGAAACTCTTGTCAACCCTCTTAAAACCCAATGATTTTAGCGTAAGACCTGTCCTGTCAGACTGGCTTCTAAGTTGCTCCCAGGCCTCTGCAGGCTCCAGCCACCCGGCCTTCCCAGGGCTCACTGTGCTCCCTCCTGACTCAGGGCTTAATGCATGCGATTTCTTCTGTGAGGAACGTGACTCTCCAACCTCACCAAGTTGACAGCTCCTCATCCTTCAGCTCTCGCTTTCGAAAGCTGCTCTCTTTGGGAAGCCTTTCTGGATCTCCCCGATGAGATGAATTCCCCAGTCCCAGGCTGTCACCGTGCCCTATCCATTTCACTCAGAGCACTCACCCAGGTGGGACTTTGTGTTTGAGGGATTACTAAGGACACTAGCTCCCCATTAGACACAGTTTTACTCACTGGTTATCCCTAGAAACTAGCAGAGTCCCTGGCACACCATCTATCAAATGTATAAATAAACTACTAGCAAAGGAAACACAAAGGGTTCTAAGAATTCATTCTCGAAAGGCCGAACCAAAGCAGAGTTATTAAAACTTTGGTGGACGTAGACGACCCTAGGGATCACCCACTCGATTGCTGACCACTCTCAAATGCCCTTTCCTTTCTGTTTTCCTCTTTAACTTTTGTGCAGAGGGAATGGGAGCGGGAAGGACACATTACAGAGACCACAGCTCCCTGGGATGACTGAAGGTTATACTGGATAATCTGTCAGGGGATACGCCTATTTTTCATTAGTGTTTCAATAAAATACACACTTCCAATACTGGTAAGAGATATAAAAAGAAAAATTTAACCAGAGATTAAAATATGTACTATGACTATTGGTTCATGTATTAATGTCAATTTATCTATAGATTCTAAAAAGGCAGTACACTTCACTTTATCGTTAAACAAGGTGAGTCCACTTTAAAGTGATATGGTGTAACAGGGAACAATGAAGCACGCAGATGTTGGAGGAAAAACTTGAAACCACACCAGTGAGTGGTGTGTTGGTGTTTGTTCACACTGGCTTTCTAGAGCCAACTGTTAAATTCTGAGGAATTTTGAGAGCTTGTTGTTGAGTGGTCAATTAAAAATTAAATTGGATCAACATACAATTAACAGCAAAAATACTCAAAATTCTTCTCTTCCTAATTATCTTACAGTCTACTGCTATCTGTGCTCTTGAGGTTTTAGACATCTAGTTATCCGTATGGCAGGAATACTAGATAATGGTGAGCTGTGCGCCCCTTCCCGACTATGCACCCAGGCAGTGGTGCCCAACCCGTGGCCTGCATGCGGCCCAGCAGAAAATTGTAAATTCACTTAAAACCTTTTTTTTTTTTTTTGCTCATCAGTTTTCATTAGTGTTTGTGTATTTACTCTGTGGCTCAAGACAACTTTACTTCTTCCACAGTGGTCCAGAGACACCAAAAGGTTGGACGCCCCTGCATGAGTAGGGTTTCCTTGGAAGTTTGAAATGGGCCATGGCGGGAGTTTTTACACCATGGAAACAGACAAATGCTGCCAATCAGAGCTTATATTTTGGGGAAGTGAATGTTATGCCTTCAGCAGCACACCACTGAACCAAGCTGCTGGCTCACGAAGACATTCGAAGGGTTTACAGTAAGCGTGAAGCGAACTTTTACTTGGAGGATGGATCGGTTGAAGAAGTATAGACACGTGTGTCTGTCTTCAGGAAACCATCTCAAGATTGTGTTAGGGTTGAAGGTGCTTGTTTTCTCAAAGCTATGATTATTCTATAAACATGACTTTTATTACAAATACCAGTTATGAAAGTATCTGTGATTTCATGGAACAACTTGTACGCGATGACTTCCAGACAAAAATAGATGTGTTGACTAAATTGAGACTGAAGTTCTTAAGATGATGGGTGGGAGAGGTTACCTTCCTCCCTGCCGAACTTCTGGGAAGAGTAGCTCGCACTCTATCTGTGTGTTTACCTTCTCCTCGGTCTTGGCTTCTGCCTCTGTCATTTGACAGAAACTGCTCTAAGGTGACCACTGACCTTCTTTCGGCTAAATTCAGTGTCTTTTCAGGCCTCAAGGCCATTCCCCTGCCTCCTCCATTAGACTGAATTAGTAGGGCAGAAATCCTACCCTCCGCCTCAACCCTAGCCTTGCACTACGTTTGGCACCTTCTAGGTGCTCGGCCACTGTTTGCTGAATCAGTGGCCTGAGTTTTCATTTCTGTGACCTTGAGTATGTCATCTCACTTTTCTGGATTCTGTTTTTCCAGACATGAAAGGAAGATGAACTAT
This sequence comes from Mormoops blainvillei, assembly GCA_004026545.1. NCBI lineage: Eukaryota > Metazoa > Chordata > Mammalia > Chiroptera > Mormoopidae > Mormoops > Mormoops blainvillei. The sequence goes on along the minus strand of PVJD01001731.1, from coordinate 199,581 downwards.
GTGGGGTGCCCCTTTGCTCCCTTCGATTTGTCCAGAGCTTACCTTTAAGGCTCTTGAGGGAGCTGAAACTCTCTCCACTTCAACTGAACAATAGGAGTAGGTACATCCTCTTTACCGCCCGGCAAACTCTTGGATTTTCACTTTCTCTTTGTTCCTTGGACCTATGCCCCAAAACTGTTCCTTTGCCTTCTGTTGCTTCTTGGCTTGGAGCCAGGTTGAGTGACCTTGAGGAAGTTACATTAATCACCTTCCCAAGCTACACAGCTGGGATGACTGGGAGCTGCACGAGACAAGCCGGCAAGCGTTCAAAGCTCCTGTGAGATCTGTAAACTGCGGGCTGGTGCTACAGACCCACACTCAAGCTCAAGTTACGCCTATTTTATCTCCGTAACATTTCCCCCCTAGAGTTGATCCCCTTCAACTCGTTAATCGTTTCTGTTGCCTGTCTTGAATTCCCTCAAGTCTAAACTTCTTTTTCCTTAAGAGCTGCAGGAATCCGAAGCAAACAGTATTCCACATACCCACTTCCACTCCGGCGTTACAGGGTTTCCAGAGGAGGGGTGACCATCTTGCAAATGGCTCTAGTGGCACAAAGACCCATCAGTCAACAATATTCAGGTTTCCACTCTCATCTGGAGGTCAAAGCTGCTGGTTCTCCCAGCTCATTATCCCAAATGCTGATCGTCCTACATTTGCTTTCCTGCTCACTATCTCCATGAGGTGTGCACCTATTGGGTCAAAGGCCCCAGCGTGGCGCAGTCACCTCTAAAATTAAAAGGGGAAGAACACATCCACCTTGTGCACACACGTACATAAAGAGCAGTCCAGCAATACTCACCTGAATGTTAAGATTAGTCGGCTAACCATTAGAAATGAATCTAAATGACGTAGGGCAGAGTTCAGTGAAAAGTCATGAGATAAAGAAACACACTGGGCCCAGGCTGATTAAAAAGATAATTAGTTGTGGAAAATAAGATTGGATTCCAGCCAAGAATTTGTTTTTGACAAAAGATAAACCAAAGGATCCAATACAGTCATGTTGGGAGAATTTAGTTGTTCTTTTATAGGAGTTGAAGAGCCAGAACAAAGCCACAGTCAGTTTCAAAGTACGACTCAACTCCCCCTCTGTTTGTTGTCCTGCTCGCAAACATACAAGCTGCTTCCTTTCATCTGCACCGGGCTCACACAATATGGGGAACCCATAATAGGTTTGAACCAGAATTATAAATAAATACGCAGAACGGCGGTCAAGTCAGAGATCTTTTTGGCCTAAAAAAAGATCTTAATGTCTCTGGCTGGAATTTTTTTTAAAAAGAGGAATCTCTTTAAAGGCCTAAAAGACCAGCTGACTTAGAAGCGATAAGGAAAAGGCATCTCTTAACCTAAAAACTTAAAACCCTTCAAGGTGTTTGTGACACCTTTAACACCACTAACAACAGCAAGAGGTTTAGTCTCCACACAGGGAATGGGAACAATTCTCTGTGGATGGCTCACTGTCTCCATGTCCAGGTATAGGGGGGTTGACAACGGAGAGGGGAGTGGGGCAGTGACATGACACTCCATTTGGACCTGAAACAGCAACACCATAGGTTCTGTGAAGCTCCTTGCCTGAAATATTGTTTTGATAAATAAGCCATCTCCTTGTGGAATTGAAATCTCCAACTGTTCCACTGGCACGGACATCTCTGCAGTGACAGCACATGCCCCAGATTGTGGAGTTAACGTGAATTAAATTTCAGATGTGGGGGAGCTAAGGGAGGGGGTGGTGGCAGTGGGAGGTTTATGAACAGTATGCTGGGGCTCTGATGTTGTCACAACCAGATGGCTTCAACTGTATCACTTAAACAAAAACAAACACGTCCAGAAATAATGTAATAATGACCGAAGAAGCATGGAGGAGCTTCACCTGTATCTGAAATCCTAATAGCTTTGTATCCACAGTAAACCCCACATTAGAAATTCCATAAATACTGGAAAATCCCAGCAGAGACCTTCATCCTACCGGGAGCTCAGTGCTGGGATTGCTGCCCTCCTGAGAACGTATTCTCCGAGCCCACCAGCCCCAAACCCACAGCTTTCTGTGAATGAGGCAGCAGGCAAATCTGCAGTCGTTTGTCCTCCGGGAAACTGAAGAGCAAGCAAGCAAAGGCACCTTTCCAGAGTTTTGCTCCTGCTATTCCCACAGAAAGGAAGCCTTGCCTCATAATTCATAACTACGTATTTCACAAAAGAAACCTGCTACAGTTACTGACCACCTTTTCAGCATTCTACATCAGAACTGTCGCTCGACAGTTCTGTGATCTTAGGCAAGTCCCTTGTTCTCTGGGTTTCAACTTCTCTTATCTACAAAATAGGAAGATATTTATCGCTTGTCCTACCAAACTCAAGTTGTTGGCAAGTTCAAATGAGATACTGTGCATGCAGGGTTCGCTGAAAACTGAGAACTGCTGAGCAAATGCAGTTACCTGAGCGACAGCGTGGGTAGAGGAGACTGTGCGGGCCCTGATTCCTGCAGCGGTTCGCTGATCTGGAGAGGGAGGCCTGAGGAGGCAGAGAGACAGCAGCCAGAACATGGGGGACTGAGTGCTTCCTCACATAGGTGACACTTAGGAGGAGACTGAAAAGTGCAACGGAGTGGTTGGTTTCCAATGAGCAAATCCTGTCTTTGATTATATTGATAATAGATCTTATTTACTACTCCATTGCAGGGAGGCCCAGATAAATGAAAATGGAAATATTTGCAAAGGCTAAAGTCACTGAAGGGAAATGGAAGGTGAAACATGTCGAGTTTCCATCTGAGGTCAAATGAGACATACCTTGGGCAGCCGGCCAATGCATTTCCCAGAGTACTCCACTGTCCTGTCCCACACTGTTGTGAGAAAGGCAGAGGGGGGCTCCTGAGCGTTCTTGTGAGCTCACTGGGAACTCAGACATTACCTTTTCTGAAAACACATCAAGTCAGTGATAGAACCAGTCAGAGATAATAATGTCCCTTTATTTAACCGCCACATTCGTGTCCCCTTGATCTTTTCATATTTCACTAGAAAGGACATTGAGAGTAGGTCTTAAAACATGTAGGGTGCAGAGGGCCCGCTTTCACTGCTTGCCTTGGCAGAGGTAGGAGCCTGATCCCCAACAGAATCAGGAAGGACAAGAGACGGGCAGATGCTGGCAGCTCACCAAGGAAGCATGAGATTAGGGAGATGCAATAAATCCCCGCTGCTCAGGTATTTCAAACAAAATCTCTGCAAGCTGAAGGATCGAACGAGGCCTTCAAAATCCCTTTAGGAACTCAGACCCAAAAGACAAAGCAGATGAGTGAAACAAAAGACCAGAGATACCACACAGTACAAAATAGTCATTATTTATATTTTCAAAAAGAAAAAAATTAACATTTGGAACTTCTCCCCTGTAGGAAGAGGGGCAAACTGGAAGGAACAGGACTGGCTCCTATGCAGGCGCAGGTACGAACAGCTGAGCAATCAGGGCTGGGATTCTTTTCACACGGCATTAATAATAAAATTTCCTTTTCTTCTCTCTTTTTGTTTTGTGTTTTGTTTTTTGTTTTTTTAGAAAAGGGAGCGGGGGAGGGAGGAGAAATAAAATCAGAGAAAAATGCCAAAAAACATTTTCCACAATATCTAAAAACAGAGAACCATAGTTCTTGTCAAGACGGTATGAATTCTGGGTGAATTTTTTTTTTCCAGTTTTCAACACTAATAAAGATTTTCTGCAAAAGCCACCACATCAGAACACTCATCTTCCAGATCAAATAGCCTCCTTCCCCTTTCGCCTTCGCTTGTCGTTTTTCATAAAGGGACAGAAGGGCATATTCTGTTCTTGCAAACAGTAAGTGCTAACAACGAGAGAGCTCTTCTGATACTTGTATGGTGGTGAGGAGTTTTTCACAAATATCCAAGTTTTAGCACAGTTGGATGGACTGAAATTTCTCTCAATATAAATAGTACTGGAATCCACAAACTGATTTCTGAGAAATTCTGCAAAAACCCTTTCTTCTTTCCTTTTCTTTCCCCTTGTCTTAGCTAAATGTCCTTCTTTCTCTCTCCGTTTTGCTCCAGGCGCCTGATGATTTGTTCTGCTCAGTCAGACGCAGGCAGGTTGCTCCGAGTACCACACCGCTCGGGTGTCCTCAGGGCCAGCGTCTAAGCCGAGTCCCCACAGGACCAAACTCGGCCAGGCCGAAGGGAACACAGTGACACAGCAACAGGGTTTTCATTGGGTTGAACAGCCCCGAGTCCCTGGCCCTTCCCTCCCCCCGTCTCCCCCAAGTTTATTTAGTGCTGCTTTAAGAGTCTGGGGCCACAGTGCAGTCTTTCCCCCCACAGCAGAGTAAAGCTCCACAGATTGCGCTGTCTACCTGGTGGTCAATGGCAGCAACAGTGGCTGCTGCTTCTGGAAAATAAACGGAGTCTTACGATAGGCAGGATCTTAGGATTGCTTCAGGCGCTTGCGTGGGGGTCCCAGAAAAGGGCACTGCGCTGAAGCCAGAGAGCGGTACGCCTCAGCCACCAAGTGGGGATGGGACACCACCATGGACTTCCAGCCGGAGGTCTCCAAGACATCCGAAGCATGACTAGGAGAAATGTGGAGAGATGGGTTACCAAAGGAGTGAGTGCAGAATAGTGAAACAGCCACCTAGACAGCCTAATTTCCCAGAGTTTACAAGAAACACTCAAAAAGAAAACCCTTACTATGCAGAGCAATTCCGTTGTTTAGCTGGCGTGCAGAAGGCTGGCCAGGCTGCGGCTGCTGAACTCTGAAAACCACAGCTCCGCGCCACTACGTTGCCCACTGCAGGGCGAAGTGCTCCTCAGGCTCTTCTCTACACCGCCCGCACTCGCGCGTGCTAATGAAGGCACAGCTCTGAACCCCCTCCAGGCTCTGCCGGTCACTAGTGCCCTAACTAGCCGCAGAGCAGATCAGAGCCTGGGGCCTATCTGATTATAAAAGGGAGGGGATGCTAACCACCCTTCCCTAAGTGGTTAAATCCACGAAGCATCAAGTGCCTGTCCAGCACAGAGGGGGCACTCACTAGGACCAGCGTTTGGTGGTCTCCTCCCTCTTTTGCCTCAATTGATAACTCCTTTAAAATAATCTTAAAGACAGACTAACAGGACGTTGCTTTCTGTTTGGCAGCACTTTTTGTGTTGAATAATGTTCACTCTCCACCTGGCAACCTCTTAGGCCTGTCTCACTCCAGAGTTGCCCCTCTTTTTAAGGCCTGCCCTCTCTTCCTTAGGCTTTCTCCAACTTTTGCCTCCCAGCGGGCAAGGGGGTAGAACATGCCCCACTGAGAATTATTTCAGCATGCAATACGGCCAGGTCATTTGTCATTTAAGGCTGAAGGAACAGATCCACTGGAACGAACATTTCTTTCTCAAAACTGTGTTTAACCACCTCATCTACTTATGATCCCTTCTCTTTTCCAAATTCCACAATGAACCATTAGATTTATTTTACTAGCTCACAGAAACACACTTCTGCTCTCCCAGAGATCTACATGCTTTTTATTAAGCCAGTGAATGTGACGGAAAGATGCTATCATTTGGGGAATGCAGTTTTTTTCTGGCAAGTTATCGTTTTCATCAATTCTGATCACTACAAGAAGTAAAACACTTTACTCAGCAATCAAATTAGACCCATGAAAGCAAAACTGTGTTCCACACTGTCAAGAAAAAGGGAAAGATGAAAACTCTATACTTAGTACTAAAAGGTTAATGAAGCTTCTCGTCTAGTTTATTCACTAATTCAAAGTCTTTCTCATTTCTCTAGCTATCCCAACTACCCTGAAAGAGGAACTTTGAAGACGCCAACTCACTAGTTGATGAAATCCACTGCCTGAGTTTTCAATTGATCTGCGCTGTGGAGGTCAGCCAAGATGAGGATTTCTGCGGCGTTCTCCACGGAGAGGTTACTGCAGAGGGCATCCTCACACATGACCTTTAAACGCTCCAGGGCGTACTGTAAAACACAGGCACTGCTGTCAGAGCAGGAATCGCTCCGGGCTGAGCGCTACTGAAGTTGTCTTCCGCAGCTGTGCCAAGGTGTAATGGATACCTGAACAAAGCTGCAGGCTGTGAGAGGGCTACTGCTGCAATTATAAACACAGCCATGCTCCGAAGGCTGGAATGAGGACAGCGAGAATAACCTGCATACCCACCATTCATTCCAGTTCTACAGTCTACCTGTGAGAAAAAAGGCAATTATAAAGTAGACCCACATCCTCAATTATACCCTGTCCCGATACGGTTAATGTGTTTCTTAAACCATCCGCACCTACCCTTATGAGGAGGCATCAGTCTCCTTCCAGTCACCAGGGACATTACATTTTAAATTTCTGCAATCTTTCTATTGAGAGCCAGACTAGAGTGAAGCACAGTCCTTTCTACTTAAGCACTGTCACTAGCCCGGCAGGGCCTCCCACTAGACCACTGGGCTGTGGAAAGAAGCCCTGCGGGGACATTCACCAACATCCCTACCACCAGCTGTTCCTGAACGAGGGTCAACCAAGCCCTCCTTTTAAATAGAGAAGGATAATGGAGTCCTAGTTTACTGGGGTTGAGGTTAAGATTCTCAGGGTAAGAAGTACACAGCAAAAAAGACCTTGGATCCAGTTTCAGTCTGAAAACTTCTTATCTTCCATGTAAAAGGTATAAATGCTTTGGAAATGAAAGTCTAGGTTAATACTGGGCACGTCTGATTTGGCTGATTTGTTTTGATGGAACTGTACTCCTTTCTTTCAAATATGAGATGACGAACTTACTAAGGAACTTCAGGGATAGAAGGAGGAAAGGATAAAAGATGACAGAAAATAAAATGTCATTAATCAGGAAAGGGGTTTGATTGAGGGTATCCAGTCTCCATACAGGTCCCATATCTAAGGGGCCTCCAAGCTCAATGACACAACACTCCTCCAGGCTGAGTCATGGCAATCAAACCAGGACAGCCTTATTTTCATAACTCCGGGGCGAGGAGGCATATCTGCTAGTGCTATGACCTCCTGCAGCAAAAAGAGTCTTTTATTGGCTTTGGTGCAGCTTTAATTTTTTACATTTGAGTAACTGGAAAACAGTTTCCATGGAAAACAGGAATGACACCAGACATGCAAGAAATTAGGTTTTTGTTTCAAAGGCTGGAAAAGGTTGAGTAAATGTTCAGTTTTTACACTGTGCTGCACGGAATATTCTTCTTATCCTCTCTCAATTCATTCTTTTAACAGGATTTTTACTGTGAATAGCTCTGATCCCTACTGCACAATTAGACAAAAGTAGCCACTCTTGTCCCTTGGGAGACAAAGTTTTTTTTCTTAATTATACTTCTGAAAAACCTGCCTAATGGCAGTACTTACCCGAGAGATTGAAATTGTGTCTCCCAGGCCTGGCCAATGTGTTTTGTTTTGGTTTTGGTCTAATTACACATGTTCCCAGGAGACTGGAAAAGCTCAGAAGAAGCTGTTTCAGCCTGTAGGGTAAATTCTAGATGTTTAGATCCTTCCATGAAAGATTTCTTATTCTGTTTTCCTGAAGCTCACAAGGAGGTATAAAGGTAAAAATGTTTTCAAATAAGCTTGGAGCAAAGAGTATCTAAGGGGAAATTTTGAAAACACACCCCTCAGTTACTTCTCATTCATAAATTTATATAAAGCACTGCTGTGATTCAACTGCTGTATCTTTGAAAACCGTAAGTTAACACACTGTACTGAAAATACCGTCCTTAGAATGTCAGTTCAGGCAGATCCCCACACTCCGTGCACTTACAGTAGCTTCCCAGTAGGTTCTCTGGCTGACTGGCAGAAATGAAAGCCCAGGAACACAGACTGTCTAACCCAGGCTCTGAAGGGAGACAACTCGGAGCCTCAGTATTCCCACACTTGATCTTAGCCAAAGGCCCAGAGCTCACAATATATATTTTCTTACTGTCTCCACTGGAATAAAGTTTCCTCCGGTCAGAACTGAGCAAGACTGGAAGGGCGTGGGATGTTGGCATTGCTTAGCTGTACTAATAAAGTCTTGAAAGGTGGTAACAGGATACAGTTATTATTCAATCCTTTTCATCTGTAGCATTGATTGGGTTTACAGGCCTTATCCTCTACAAGTACTCCAAAAAGCGGATCAATAAAGATAAAACCTCCACTGTAAACACAGGTACTTTCTTCTGTCCTCAGGGGTATGAAGGAAGGTGAAAGGAGACTATTCCCGTGAGCAAATCCTGAAAGGTTCTATGCCCTTTTGTCAGAGCCAGCTCTGCCCTGAGATAGGTGCTGCAGCATCATGGCAGAAAGAGGCGGCACTTCTAGCAGGAAACCGTCTTTCTCACGGGGTCTACTACTGGTTGGTTTTAAGCCCTTTGACACCCTTGCCTCAACTCCCCTTCCCGATACAAGAAAAGCTTCCACGGGATAAACATTAATCACACACACACACCCCCGCTGTGTTTCCTCAGACCACGAGGTCTTGGAGGGCAGGTCACTGAGCTCTTTTTGATGTATTTACACAATGAAAGTCAGTTTTCCAAAGTGTGTTTTGGTGAACACGGATCCCAGGGGTGATCCTTGAGGAAAAGCATGCTGGGATTAACTAAACTGATAAAATGCTATCATATTCCTTTTAAAAAAACTCAGTGTACACACAATATACTGAAGGTTCTGAGAAATCCTGCAATAAAATAGCAACACACAAAACCCCCCATTTGATTTGGTTAAACTCAGTATCTCATTAAACATTTTCCCCCAAGCTTACTTATTTTGGGAATCACTGGCATGTTGTTTCAGGTAATCACCTTATTTCCTTGCTAAGATCCACATTTTTATTTTCACACCTTTTCTCAAATCAAAATGTATCCTATAATCAAAGTATACGTTTACTATAGTAGTATCTCTTTTTTTCCCAAAGAGCTTTAATCATCTTATAACTTTGAATATTTCACTAACTACTTAGGGGAAAGTTAAAAATGCTAACCAGGACACTGGGTAAAAGGTTATTCTATTATTCAAAAGGTTTAAATAAAAGTTAACAAACTCAAGAACAACATTTTATAAATTATAAAGCCAAGTTATAAATTATAAATCCAAATGTTAGTATTATCTGAGTATTTAATATCATTATGGTTAAATTTGAGATGGGGACGAGAGGTAAACGGCAAACTTATTATTCTTTTCCATAGGAAGGGTGACCTTATAATTTACCATTCAAAGCAGGATACCTTTGAAAATAAAAAGAGTGCCATCAATAATTATGCTGTAACACAAGCATAAACTAGGACTGTCCAGCCCAACTAATATAGGTGTTCATCTTATCTACAATGCAGCATAGAAGCACAGCTGTGATACTCAAGAGGTCGCAGAAACTCCTCGTCTTGTGATGATTTTTCTATTCCTACCTCACCTTGTCAGCAGCTGCCAGCAAATCATCAGCCATTTTGTCCAGGTTCGGGGCCTTCCCCGTGTAAATGAAGCACATCATCTCCTTAAAAACTTCAGGCTCCACATCATTAATTTCAACCCGATTCTGTGTCAGAAAAACCAGAAGTGAGAAACATTCTAACAGAATAAAATCCCTAAAAAATTTTCTTCTTCTTTTCTAAAATCCTCATCTGAGGATATGTTTATTGATTTTAGGCAGAGAGGAAGGGAGCAAGGGAGCAGGACAGAGGGGGAGAAATGTGAATGTGGAAGACAAACAGCGACTGGTTTGCCATCCACTGGTGCACCGGACAATGCTCTAGCCAACCGAGCAACCCGGTCAGGGCCCTGAACAGTTTTCATTTTAAGCACTGGCAAGGAGGGAAGCTTGCATCATTTAAAACCTAACATGAATGGAAAATTGCTCTTTGTCATTGTAACAGCCTTTCTCTGTCATATGTACCACCTGTATTTTCTCAAATACAATAGCAAGACAACTGTATCTTCCATTTTCACCTTTCTTTTCTTGAGTAGAAGCACATGTCTAACACTCTAACCCTCAAATGTTTGGATGATCTGCCTGGGACAGAGTGAGCCTCCTTTACCTAGGATCCTTCTGGACCACCTCTCTCTGCTCTCAGAAAATGTCTGTTCAGGGAATTGGTACTCCATTTCAGTAACACAGGGAGAAAAAATAATTGGAAAAATAAATCTTCTAGCAGATTGGAAAAATCATCTGAATCTAGTCACCTAGCTAAAAGACGTATTTTTATCCTGATACATACCTTTTTGCTCTCCTCCATTTCATGTTCAAACATGGCGCTAAACACTGGAGAACGAGCTAGAAAGCAAAAGGCAACAAACACAGATGTGGTTATCACATTGTAATCTCTTGGTTTTTCTGTTATGTAGAAGAGATCATTTTCTTTCCTGTTGCACAGGTACAGGAAAGGGTCTTAGTCTCAAATAATACCAGAATTATAAAATTCCTTTCTTCTTAAATTATACCAATAAGTGAATAAGTATAATACATAGGGAAAAAATAAATTGCTACTTTCAAAATAATTTATTAGCTCGATTCTACCATTCACATTTTAAGGGTATTATTCAAATTACCTATGTTGGATGACATGATATCCTCTGGGTAGATTTTGGGGTTCAAATGAGAGGTCCTTCAGGGTCTAAGCAGTATATTCTGATACTAGATTTTTGCCTGGAACAATGACACCTACTTTTCCCACTCTCAGAGACCACACAGCAAGGAGATCAAGAAGAGAGCTTGACACGTAGGCAGATACACTTAAGTCTCCTCGCACAACCAAAAGAAGGACAACAACAAATTTAAAAACAAAAAACAACCAGAACTGCCAGAAAATCCAACTGTATGGCAGTCCAACAACCAAGGCATTAAAGAAGAAACATTTATCCCGACTGGTAGGAAGGGCAGAGACAGGCAGACAGGGTGGAGACAATGAGTGGCAAGGCGGTGGTTGGAGGACCAGGTGGTCCCGCATTTGTGTGAAGATAAACTGGAAGGAATAACTGGTGAGCCAAGACAGGCTGAGCAACCCACGGTTCCAGTGAGGGAAAATAAAGCCTCAAAACCTCTGGCTGTAAAAACCTGTGGGGTTTGCGGTGGCAGAAGAAACTCCCAGACTCACAGGAGAGCTTGCTGGACAGACCCACAGGGTCCCAGAACATACACAAACCCGTCCACCTGGGAATCAGCACCAGAAGGACCCAATTTGCTTGTGGGTAGTGGGGGAAGTGAAAGTGGGGCAAAACCTGAGCAAGCTCATAGTTCCCTCTCTGGCTCCTCCTCCAAATACATCTGCCATTGCAGCTAAGTAAGTTGCCCCGCCCTGGCGAATACCTAAGGTTCCACCCCATACAACGTGACAGGAGCACCAAGACAAAGAAATATGGCCCAAATGAAAGAACAGATCAAAACTCCAGAAAAAATACAACTAAGCGATGAAGAGATAGCCAACCTATCAGATGCAGAGTTCGAAACACTGGTAATCAGGATGCTCACAGAAGTGGTTCGGTGTGGTTGCAAAATAGAGGAGAAAGTGAAGGCTATACAAAGTGAAATAAAGAAAAATATACAGGGAACCAACATTGAAGAGGAGAAAACTGGGACTGGGACTCAAATCAACGGTCTGGGGCAGAAGGAAGAAATAAATATTCAATCAGAATAGAATGAAGAAACAGGAATTCAAAAAAAAAAGAGGACAGACTGAGGAACCTCCAGGACAACTTTAAACATTCCAACATCTGAATTATAGGGGTGCCAGAAGGAGAAGATGAAGAGTAAGACATTGAAAATTTATTTCAAAAAATAATGAAGGAGGACTTCCCCAATATGGCAAAGGAAATAGACTTCCTGGAAGTCCAAGCAGCTCAGAAAGTCCCAAAGAGGTTGCACCCAAGGAAGCACACACCAAGGCACATGATAATTACGTTACCCAAGATTAAAGATAAAGAGAGAATCTTAAAAGCAGCAAGAGAGAAGGAGACAGTTACCTACAAAGGAGCTCGCATAAGACTCTCAGCTGATTTCTCAAAAGAAACCTTACAGGCAAGAAGGGGCTGGAAAGAAGTATTCAAAGTCATGAAAAGCAAGGACCTAGAACCTAGATTACTGTATCCAGCAAAACTATCATTTAGAATGGAAGGGCAGATAAAGTACTTTCCAGACAAGGTAAAGGTAAAGGAGTTCATCATCACCAAGCCCTTATTATATGAAATGTTAAAGGAACTTATCTAGAAAAAGAAGGTCAAAACTATGAACAGTAGAATGATAACAAACTCGCAACTATCAACAACTGAACCTAAAAAACAACAAACAAACAAACAAAGCAGACAACTAGAACAGAACCAAATCATAGAAATGGAGATCACATGGAGGGTTATCAGTGGGGGGGCAGGGGGGAAATGGGGGGAAAGGTACAGGGAATAAGAAGCATAAATGGTAGGTACAAAATAGAAAGGGGGAGGTTAAGAATAGTATAGGAAAGGGAGAAGCCAAAGAACTTACATGTACGATCCATGGACATAACTAAGCGGTGGGGGGGGCCGGGGGATCGCTGGTAGGAGGGGGGATGCAGGGAGCAGGGGAATAAGGGGGGGAAAAACACAGGACAACTGTTAATAGCACAATCAATAAGATATACTTAAAAAAAAAAAGAGGGCTCAACGGCATCCACTAATGCGATGAAATGCATGCTTGTTTATGGCAAATTTTCTATTCCTTCAAGCCTTGCATTCTCAAGAGAGATGATAACAGCAGCAAAAAACATCTTAGATATTACTATCATTTGTGTTCCTTCAAAGCTCAACCCTACCTAACAAAAATCTTATTCCTTAGTATTTAATGTCTCTCATTAGGGATAATTTAATTTTTTCCCTTAGTGGTGGGAGTAATGAAAAAATAATGCCCAATTCTAGTCTTATGAATACTATGAATAAGTAAACTTAATTTTAACCATGAAAGTTAAGATGGCTAAGAACTCAAATTTTATCATGTTGTCCAATAAGTCAGGGATTTTGGTCAAAGTTGAGACTATCAATCTCTACCTAAGAGAGGAAGAAGAGATGGAATATACAGTAGGGCTTTGAGCTAACAGGTAACTGGAACTTTGACCTACAGTTTATGTCAGAAAGGAATAATTTTAGATTTGCCTTTTTTTAACCACATAATCTTGGGCGAATCACTTAACCCTCTGAGCCTCAATGTTTTAATCTATTTCAAAGGATATTAATTCTCATTGTTCTTATCTCAGGAGGGCTATAGACTAAAAGGTACTAAATAAATATATTACAGAAGTTGAAGACTAAAGGGTTGGTGCTTTTAATAAAGAGGGAAGGGTCCAAAGCAGTGATATGCTGGAGGATCTGCAGGGGATAGACAGAAGCTGATGTTATGAAAATAAATAAAACCACCTGGGTAGAAAAAGCAGCATGAAAACAGGGCTGATGGGTGAAGGAGAGGGAGGCCACACATTAGAAGTACCAAGAAAACCAAAAGACAACTAGGAGAAAGAAGTCAAATAATATATAAACTAAAGAGTCCCTCAAATGTAAGAACTAGCAGGTCATATTAACTCTGGAAAACTGCTTTCATTCCATGAAGGTGAACTGAGGATAAGTGGGAGGAAAGACTGTGCTAACTTAAGAAGCTTAGCTCTGAAATGAGAGAGAAAGAGACTAACTAGAGGGAGAAGCCTGAGCCTGTTTACAGGCTGATGGTAAAGAGGCAATAAGAGACGAGATGGTGAAGATACTAGAGAACAGGGTATAAGTGGCAGAGTAAGGCAGTATGGAAGGGATAGGAAACAGAAGTGGAAAGTGCTGTCTGCTTTGGGCACAAGAAAAACATGCCTACCACTGAGAATGCAGGGAAAATGCAGGTAAGGTGAGAGGCAAGAGCTACAGGGAAGGGCCTCAATTTTCTCTTGAAAGAGGTAGCAAGGTCATCTTTTAGGAGCTGTAGATTAAAAGAGAATGGTAAAGGTTTGAAGTACCTATTGTTGAGTAAAAGAGAGCTAATTGAAAGAGTTCTTGGCAGTGCCCAGGGACTAGCTGAGTATGGGATCGCTAATTTAATAGTTGATGACTTACTTTCTTTTTTCAAATTATATTTTATTGATTATGCTATTACAGCTGTCCCAATTCCCCCCCCCCCTTAGCGCCCCCTCCACCCAGTACCCCCCACTCCCTCAGGCAATCTCCACACATTATTCCCGTGCATGGGTTGTGTGTGTAAGTTCTTTAGCTATTCCATTTCCTATACTGTACTTTACATCCCCATGGCTATTCTGTAACTACCTATTTGTACTTCTTAATCCCCTCATCTCTTCACCTCTTCGCCCACACCCCCTCCCTTCTGGCAGCCATCAAAATGCTCTCCATAACCATGATTCTGTCTCTGTTGTTTGTTTAGTTGGTTTTTCAGATTCAATTGTTGATAGATATGTATTTATTGCCACTTTAGTGTTAATAGTTTTGATCTTTTTCTTAAATAAATCCCTTTAACATTTCATATAATAATGGTTTGGTGATGATGAACTCCTTTAGGTTTTTTTTCTCTGGGAAGCTCTTTACCTGCCCTTCAAATCTAAATGACTGTTTTGCTAGGTAGAGCAATCTTGACTGTGAGCCCCTGCTTTTCATAACTTTGAATATTTCTTGCCAATCTCCTCTAGCCTGAAAAGTTTCTTTTGAGAAATCAGCTGACAGTCCTATGGGAACTCCTCCGTAAGTAACTAACTGCTTTTCTCTTGTTGCTTTTAAGATTCTGTCTTTAACCTTTGGCATTTTAATTTTGATGTGTCTTGGAGTGGGCCTCTTTGCATCCATCTTGTTTGCGACTCTCTGTGCTTCCTGGACTTGCAGGTCTATCTCTTCACCACATTAGGGAAGTTTTCTTTCACTATTTTTTCAAAGTTCCAATTTCTTGCTCTTTCTGGCACCCCTATGATACAAATGTTGGACCTCTTGAAATTATCCCACAGGTTGCTTATACTATCCTCATCCCGCGCCCCCTTTTCCTCTTTTTTGCTTCCTTATGTTACAAATCATTGATTTGATTCTCTGCTTCATCCACTCAACTGTTGTTTTCTTGTAAATTGTTCTTTATTTCAATTAGTGCATTCTTCATTTCTAACTGGATCTTTTTTATGCTACTGAGGTCCTCACTAAGTTCCTTAAGCATCCTTATAACCAGTGTTTTGAACTCTGCATCTGATAGATTGCTTATCTCCATTTTGTTTAGTTCTTTTTCTGGAGTTTTGATCTGTTCTTTCATTTGGGCCATGTTTCTTTGTCTCCTTGTTTTGGCAGCCTCCCTGTGTTTGTTTCTATGTATTAGGTAAGAGCTGCTATGACTCCCTATCTTGGCAGCATGGCCTAATGTAGTAGATGTCCTGCAGGGTCCAGTGGCACAGCCTCCCCTATCACCCAAGACGGGTACTCAGGGTACACCCTTCATCTGGGCTAAGTACAGCCTCCTCTTGTAGTTGAGCCTTGGTTGCTGTTGGCAGGTCAATGGGAGGGATTTACCTAGGCCAGTCAGCTGCAAGGACTGGCTGTGACCACTGACCACCTCCCTATGCCCTCCGTGGAGCATCAGTTGTGCAGGGGTAGGGTGGTGGTGCTCCGACGTGGTCTGTAGCTATCCACTGGGTGTGCAGGTTTTGGGGTTTCCTGGGTGGTGCCGGACAAGGTCAGTGCTCACCTGGGTTTGGACCAGGGCCATTCTGCATGAGCTATTAAGCAATCTGAGAGGGCTGCTACTTGTGCTGGGCTTGGGGATTCCCAGGCGAAGCCAAGCTGTGAATCTAGGCTGGTTGCGGCTAGTGCCTGGCCTGGGGCCACTTACCAAGAGACAGGGGCTGGGGGCTTACTTGGCCAGCTATTGCTTGTTTGATAGGATTTAGGAAGTTGTGAAGCATGAGCCAAGACCAGTCAATCATATGGAAAAGTCATGGTTAACAGTTTGGGTTGGCCTGTAAGTTGAGTGGGACAGAATCTCAAGGGATCTCCAGGGCAGGGCAAACAGTGTCAGCCAGGTTGATGGGAGTCTCAGATATGGCACCCATGTTCCAGATCTATGGTTCTGTCAGGGGAGGGCTCAGGAAAGGGACAATGGCCTTTGCCTGTCGTTCTCTCTGGGAGAATGCCATCCCCCATCCTCCCCCTTGATGCCAGACACTTCTGTTCCTCCCTATATGCCACTGGTGTTTTTCAAGCTGCTACCCCAGTGCTGGAGCTCAGAGGGAGTGAGTCTGAGTAAGTCCATGTCTGGGTTCTTTAAGAGGAACTGCTTGGGACTCTAGTAGTTCCTTCCACTGACTCAATCTCTGCTTGTTTTGCAGCCAGAAGTTATGGAGACTTCTCTTCCTGGCACTGGAATCCTGGGCTTGGGCTCTTGGTGTAGGGCCGAGACTCCACCCTCCTGAGATATCCCTCCCAAATTCTCATCCACCACAGGTGGATGTGGGGCCAGCCTTTTCTGCAACTCCACCCCTCCTACCAGTCTGGATGGATGTGGTTTCTTTAATTCCATGTTTGTCAGACTTCCATTCAACTCAATTTCTGAAGGTTCTGAGTGATGGTTGTTTCATATTTTAGTTGTAATTTTGATGTCCTGATGACTTTCTTTGGCAATACATGGAAACATCTAGTTGAGAGAGGTTTTGCCAGACGTGTATTTTAGAATAATCGAGCTGAGGGTCTTGGTAAGAAATTTGTTGCCTAAAGGTTCATGCTATTTCCTTGTATGTCTCATGACCTGCAAGAAGTTTGTGGCTGACTGCTATGCTTTCCTGGGAGGTAAAGTCAGTCTTTCTAGTCTTAAAGATATTAAATTAAAAATTTAAATTATCTCTGAGAGATATTAAATACTAAGGAATAAGACTTTTGTTAGGTAGGGCTGAGCTTTGAAGGGTCACAAATGACAGAATAAGACCTGATCCTCCATGTCACTGGCAATATCTTCATTCTTCTAATGTTTACCTGGAAGAAAGGGTTAAGACTTCCAGGGACTGGGGACTTAGCTAGATGTGAGTTTAGTTCTGAGTCCAAAATCCTCTCTGTTATACCCTAAGTCCCTGTCTAGGGATTAATGCCTGATTTTTTAAAATTTGTTTTTTATTTATTAATTTTGGGGGCGAAGGGAGACAGAGATTCCTATTCTGCTTATCCAAGCATTCACTGATTGCTTTTTGTATGTGTCCTGACCGAGAACAGAACTTGGAAGTCTGGTGTACTGGAACGATGCTACAACCAACTGAGCTACCTGGCTAGGGCTAATATCCGATATCTTAACCTGTGTTTTGACAGCTGTTCTTAGATGTCATGACATTCAATACATATCATCATCCACTCCCTGAAAATGGTGGCCTAAGTCCCCTACAGAGAGAAAAAACAGAAATATCATTTTATGGAGAGCTGCCTTTGTGGTTATGACAAGTAATGTTACCACAATATAAAAATATACTTAGTTGCAATTTTTTTGCACTAGTTCAAAAGGTTGAAGTTATTCAAAAGGTGAATATGCAGCCACTGTTTTCCTTTGTTTCACCAAAAGTAACGCTACCCATGAATAAATACTAACCTGCTAAGATAGCTTTGTGAGCCTGGAATTCCTGGCCAGCAACACACAGACAACAGTCTGTGAACCGGGAATTCTCCCACAGTCCTCCTAACTCGTCGGCCAAGCGGCACTCGGGAACCTTCACCATATTCATGGTGTTCTGGCCAGAAATGTTGACGGAGTCTTGTACCACACTCACCTGTGAAAGACAGGGAAACAGTCCAAAGCTTTTGTTACCAAGAATTTTCTTCCCAACGGGGAGAGAGATGATTTTTACCTTACTGATATAGTACATTCAGATACTAATGTTAGTCATATTCTCTTGAAACCACCTCCACAAATCAAGGTTTCATCCTGTGGATCAAGTAATTTCCAATCTATCATAATCATACTTGGTCTACAACACCTCAAGAAAATGGGGAGAGAGAAAATTTCCTTCTCCTCCAATTTCTAATAAGCTCCACTCCCCTTCCCTGAAAACCTGGGAAGCCATGAGAGGAAAATTACTGGCAGAAACAAATGTTAAACCTCAAGTATTTACCTTATTCTGTCTTAAGCAGAAGGTTAAATACAAAGAACTCCTATAGAAACTATCATTTAAATTAAACTCTTTAGAGAGAAAAGTCTAGCACGCCTAAAAGGACTTCACTTACTTCAGTTAGGTCTGGAACTTGAAAATAAAATGCAACTTCCATAGGGCCTGATAAATAACTGGTACTTCCTCACAAATGTTAGTTTAATGAACAGGACTGGGGTTGGAAGATCATTCTGGTAGTGATAACTGAGTGGGTATCACACACCATTTACACCCCTACTCAGTCGCTGTGACAATGATATACAAGATGGCTGGCTCCAGCTAGACATGCACTTACAGCTTTGGAACAGAATGATGAGAACAGGTTTAAAGAGGGATCCAACTTGCCACCATGGCTGCAGCAGCAGCATGTTTTAACCAGTTGAATTAACAGTTCAGCCTAGATAAAGAAAACCAAGGTAACTTCTAGATGGGTCAGTGAAAGTCAGATAAGTTTGTTAGTATACCACATACAAGGATTTATGAATCATATAACATTATAAAATAAACGTAAGTTACCAAACTGAAGATAAGACTCAGATCAGTCTTCTGCCTAACAACCACTACTGTGCTTCATTCATCTCTTACATTGTATTAGGTTAGAAAGTGTTAAAATCAAAGGGGAATTCATAAACCTTAACACTCAGCTCCCCACTCTTGCTATTCCTATGGGTTAGATGAGAAAGGCAGCTTAAGAATATCCTAAATGACCCAAATTTTTTTTAACCTTCAAGATGGAAATCATTCTCTTCAATGCAGTCGTAAACCCTGAGGAAAAGTCAATGGCCATTCAAATGACCCACAGTCCCTTCTGTGCAGGAGTGAGGTATGTACTATCAGGTCAAGAAATTTATTCATTTGTTTAAAATGAGCTGTTACAGGCTTGAGCAATGAGGCAGCCAAGTTAATCAATTATGAATGTACTTAGCATCGGCAGCGCATTTATCAGAGCCAGATTATAACATTAACAGCCTGAAACCCAGCACAAACTTCCACACAGAGATTCTCTCTTATCTATGTTAAGATCTCTAATTTGGTTCAGCCATTCTCTTACTTCTTTGACATAATATCAATAACAAAAGTAGAGGTTGCCTGTTTCCAGTTATAGCTTCAAAATATAGCTGATTATATTTTTTAAAAAAGGAAAAGACCAAGTAAATCTGAGCCAGGTTCCTCATGGAGAAAGGCAAGAATCTCTTGGGATGACCAACGAAGGGAATGGAGAATGCTTTTGGCACTCGGACCTACGCCTGAATTAAATCAGGATGACAGGAGCCAAAAGTCATTAACACTTGATGGCAATTTACTAGACTGGGTAAAATGAATTGGCAAGAGATAAGGTGAATTTCAAACTATGGTTACCAGTGGACCCTCCATTGGTTAGATGTGTGCTTGGTAATAAGTGGGGGCCCCAAACTGTGGCTCCTCTTGCAGGGACAATTCCTCTTTCTAGACACAGACAGAACACAGCAGAAAGGAGAATGTACCTTTACTATGTACGCCAGACTTGTCTGTAAATATATGGATGCCCGGTGTCTCCAGAGCTCTGAATGTCTGGCACCTCTTACCAACATTAAATACGCTTAATTAAAAATAAATGTTAAATGGCATTCACAAATGAGTCTTCAGAGCCCATACTTTTAACTTAGAAAGGGATTGTTTTTCCTCTGCAAATGATGCTGCTAAAATGAAACCACTTTGAGAAAAACTAAAGATTTTTTTTTAATGCCTATAAAGTTGACTATGGAGACCCATTCAGAATTACAGCTGTGAAGATGACGTGACTGTGACATTTATGTTGTCTTATAAATGACTGCATGAAAATGTCTCGGGAAGGCTCAATAACCCTCTGAATTTTGAGTTATAAAAGGGCCTCACTTTTAAAGTCAATTCCTTTTCTTAAAAAGGGAAATTTCATAGAAGACTAAAGATTGTGCCAATTCTTGTACAATTATCTAAACATAAAAAGTCAAAATAAAACCAATGGAAGTATATTTAACTTTTATATAATTAAAACAACTGAGGAGAAAAAAGACTCTACATATGAATTGTTCATAGCACCAGCACTATTTCTAATCAAAAGACTAGAAACAATCTCAATGTCCATCAACAAGAGAATAAATAAACTGTTGTATAGTCACATAACTATTACACAGCAATAAAACTGAATGAACTATATAGTTACTTCCACAATACAAATTTTCAAAACATGTGAAAAGGGCAAGTCCTAGATGACTACACCATTCTGACACCATTTGTATAAAGCTCAAAACCAATCAAATGTAAAAAATATATTATTCTGGCAAATAAATAATAAATAAGCAGATGATAATAATTCAAATGATGCAATTCAAAATAGCTATTTAATATCTTTTAAGTGGGGAAGACAACAGTTCTAAGGGATGCGGGGAAACAGAGGTCAATTCCAAGTTCCTGGTGATGTGAGGTTGTAGGTAAACTACACTACTATATTTTATAACCTATAATAATGTTACATATTAAATCACCATTTTTATAGGACAGAAACAATCAAATATTGGCATTTTCATACAGTTCAACTAATATATCTAAATAATCCATTAATAAAATTATAAAAAAGAAAAAATGAATAGACCCACATATACAAAATTTGGCAAAAATCATATTCCCAGGCTATGAAGGGATAGCCTATGTATGAGATAGACAGGAATATTTTAAAAGTTAGCTATTTCATGTTTCCTTATGATATTTCATATTTCAATTATAATTGCAACATTAAAAAGAAACAATGGGATCTTCTACCTATCGAAGGCGTATACAGTGAAGGTGGAATATATGCATTTTCATTGTTAACAGCTACTTGTTTTCTATATAAAGAAATGGAGAGAAGTGTCAACAGAAGTTAAAATATTTCAAGTAGATTTTCTATGGTCCAAATTATTAAAGAGAAAATTAAAAGTGTAAAGCTTTCATGATTCTGTTTCATTACCAAAATAAATACTCTCTGTTAAGAAAACTTGGTAGAGCCCATGTTTCCCTGTGTGAATGGCATTCAGCTCCACTTAGAGTGGCACAGCAGACTAGAGACAGAAACTGGAAAGATGACACTAATTTGCTGCACAATGTTAGGAAAAAATTACCTGACCTCCCTAGGCACTGCTTCTCTCCCCAGCAACATGAAATGAGGATAACAGAACTAGCCTAGCTCAAAAGACTGTGAAAAGAGACAATTCAAGGAATGCTTTGAAAATGCTTCCAAATACATTAACTAAGCAATGTCAGCTTGGAAGAATCGCCACATTTCCTAACAGTCAGACCAAAACATCACTAAGAATTGAAAGTGAACCCAGTGTGGCACATTATAAACAAGACCACCCATATGGTATTTTCAGAGTCTGCAATCTAATTTCATTTAAATATTCATTAACAGTAATACTACTGAAATAAAGCCCAAACACAAGAATGAGTGATTCTCAGTCTTGCACCTTAGGATTCCCTCTTGTGGTCTCTGGGAACATCCAAAAAATAAATTTATGAAACAACTACACTTATTGCATCACTACAGGGCAGAAGTGTCTGCGCCAAAGGCTGAGTGAGGAATGGAGCTGTGGAGTATTCATAATCTAAATTTGTATGTGGACATCAGCTTCATAAATGCCACTAAATAATAAAAAAAAAACCTAACTAAACCAATAATAAAATATAAATATGAACTAAAATAAACTTGTATATATATTTTCCATAGATAAAATGGAAACAGGTCAAAGGGACAGAACTTGCACTGAAGAACGACCCAGCTTTGTAAAGCACTAAAAACTCAGATGAGCTGCAGACATTTTAAAAACCTACATACCCACCCCCCCCAACCCCAACCCACGCAACTGTCTTGCAATGCTGAATGCTACTAAGTCCACAGAGAGCCTTGGAACAGAAATGAGTCTCACTAGGCACAAGCCCAAGTATGAGAAGCAGCACTCAGCACCTGTGGCCAACAGAGAAGTGTGAGAGGAACAGATGGCACACCTGGTCCGATGGTAGGAAACCGATGGCATCAGCAGAACCCAGCAGACGTTTCCCTGTTCAACATCTCCTCATTTCCAAAGTGTCATCTCACTTCCCTTCTAAGTCAGTGAGGCAAATCTAAACTTAACCACAGGATTTCTCCTAAGAGAATTTTATATGGGGAAGTGAAGGGGGAGAGAGCGTCTCAATCTTTTAACCACAGGATGAGAGCTTGCCAAGTGAAGGCAGGATAATTGGTTTCCAAATCAAGAATGTCAATACAGGGGTTGAAGCAGATTAGGGGAGGAGGGAAGCATATGAGAAAAAATTGGATGGACCTACTGTGGACTTGAAGATGCTACAATAAAGGTTATGGAACTGCCTAAAACACCAGATGCAATATTTAGAGGAGATATCTTTCTTCAGAAAGCAGTTAAGACTGGCTTTCATTTCCAACAGAAATTAGAGTTTCCCACTATTTTAAATTTTTTCTGAAATTTAGATCTTTAAGGTAGGTGAAAGTTAAATTGATTGACAGTTTATATAACACCTGACCTCACACAAAACCACCTAATTGTTTTCATTTCTTACTTGGGCAACTAGTGTGTAATTAGTTAAAATTACATGGAATTCAAATTTCAAGCTCAACAAACAGAAAGTACCTGCAGCAGTTTCTGTATTTATCTAGATGCCATCATGTTAGTATTTCCTCCTTTTATTTAGAAATTGACAAGAGAAGATAGCTATTATGCCAATTGCACTTTGTGCATACAGTATGGTATTTTAATAAACTAACCTTCCAAAACTTCCTAACCACCAGGAACTATCCTGTGGAAATAATCAATGAGCTGTGACCCAGAAAGAAACCTATTACTACTGGCCAAGCCTCTTCTACAAAAGGGCAAGATTCCTGAGGGGCCCTCTTCCCAGCTGCACAGGTGATGACATGTCTTTGAAATTGTCATTAACTGACAGGGTGAACCTATTATTGTAGGGCACTTGCCTGCACCCCGCCCATGAAAATACAGTGGTCATTCTCATCAAGTGGTGCTGCTCAGGAGGAAGTGGTTCCTTGACCATACAATGCCTAGCAAATACTGACATCTAAGTTGACTTAGAGGTTTTATTCATTTATTATACTGTAAGCTTATGAGTATTTACAAATGTATTGATAATGACTCACTAGTATATACTCATTAAAGAAACCACTTTCCAACTCACTCTCAGTTTGGGAATTTTAATTCAAGGCTCCTCTTGAAAACCTGAGACAGGGTCTTAGGTTGTCGGTGAGAGAAGGCCTCTCCCAGCTGACTACAGATAACTCTCAGTTAACTGAGTTAGCCTTACATAACCTTCACTCTAGAAAAGAGGGTTCTTGCCTTCCTATTTCACAATTACTCTAGCAAGACAAACTGGAGACATTCAACATCTGATACGTCATTTAGTTCAAAGAGCAGAAAAGAAAAGCAACCAATAGTCAAACATAGGTGGACTTCATACTCAAGGAGAAGCCATAAAGTTTAAGGAACAAATATACGTATGTACTTACTGTCCATTCTCCTCAGCTTGACGTGACAGTCCCTTCCAAATGTTATTTGAAAAAGCCCGTAGTGAAAAGCCAAAATCCTGACTCAAACAATTCAATAAATAAATACAAGATTGTACACAATCTTTGTTTTTAAGAACAGTAACGAGTGGAAAGCTGAGATGCACAACCCTGAAATCACGGTAGCTTTCAGTCACACAAATAACACTAGTTGGTGCAGCACCTCTCCACATGGGGGTTTTTCTCACTCTCCATCCCTGATACAATACGCTTATAATTGGCCAATACTGAGCAGGCCGGGGAACTGCTGGTCTCACAGTTGGGTAGAAGCACTCACCTCACAGAAGAGGGTAAGCTTGTCATCAGGGAGAAGCCCGTTGGCTTCATCCAAGAGAAAATCTCTACGGATGAATTTTTTGAAGCCCCAGTCTTTGCCTTGCACAAACCTATATGCCCGTTGACTCTCTGAGGTGAAAAAAAAGTCATATTTAGGGTTACTCAAAAAATGAGATCAAATCTACAACTTGTCAGAAGAAGTGAATGAGGTTGCTGGATGCAAAAACGAAGAATCGACAAAGGAGAGGACACTTACCCATGGCTTTGGTTTCTTCTCCCTTGGCATTCAGGATGGAGAATTTGAATTTTGCCCGGACTTCACTCTTTGGACAGCTGACCAGTAACAGGTAAAGTGACAGGTAATCTTTGCTTTCTTCATCTAGCCCTTTTGGGTTTACTCTCAAACACCTGCCCAAAACAGATAGGAAAAAAAATGCTGAAAGCATCCATGCCTATAGGCTGGTGAAGTTATAGGAGAGAACTAGAACATCAGAATCAAAAGAGGGAGATATTTTAAAAACAAACAAACAAATGAACAAACAAACAAACAAACCCAGGTCCCATAACCAGGGAATTCTGATACAATAGAATGACTACTTAGGAACCATTTTTCTAGAGCAACTTGAGACAACTTTTAAATAATATATAACAAAAATAAGGGGGCATTCAAGAATCTAACAAAACATCCCTTATATCTCTGCCTCTTTCCTCACAATCTCCCAAATCCCTCTTTTTCCTCTTAAAATACTTCAAAAGTCGGGCTATTGTAATCCTTGATCTCAGGAAAGGCACCCCCTCATTTGACTCAGATGTCAAACCATGAAAAAATAAATGTCAATGAACCCTTTAATATCCCCTTGGGAGAGAAAAAGTATTCAAGGGAAATATGTGAATAGTACATAATCTTTTAAAGATATTTTATCAACCTGGCAATAATATTATGAGATTAAGATAAAGGAGGCAGTATGGAAGAAGTAGAGATAAAAGTAAACTCCCATTACACAGGGTATAGCTCCAAGCTATATAGTCAGAGATGCCAATCTGTTACCAATGAGTCAAAACAAAATTCAGACAGAACTGAATAGGTTCAACTGAGTTAAGTTGTAAATGTCAGTTGAACTGCATGTAGTTCAGATACTGCTTCTACCAGATAGGCCATATGTATCCTTAGGCCTTGCCAGTGTTACAACTCCTCTCTCAAACAGGTGGCCCAATCAATGCCTCTCTAGGGAGTGCATATGTCGCTTATATCTCTTTGCATTGTGCTAAAGATGTAAATTTACATACAATGCCTAAGAATAAGTATTCTATCAGCTCTGAGTAGTACACTGTTTAATGTACAGAGCCAACAAATACTAAATGGGGAGTTATTTAACTTTTCAGTGGGTTATCTGAGGTCAAAACTGGTGGTTCACAGACATGTGTCCGGGTCTCTGCAGTGAGTGCATGACTGTATCCTTAACTGTCTGCTCCTCCTCAAGAGGACGCATGGGTTGGATGGGACTAACCCTACCCCTCCACCCCCACTCAGATGGTATTCCCCTTGCCATAGGGATCGAGGAAACCTAGGCCTAAACCAATCAGTACAGGTATGACACATTCCTGGCTCCATAGCTCAGAGGAAGTTCAAAGACTTCTGCTGGATGGGTAGTGGGTTATGTCCATTACTAATGCGAGCCATCCTCTAATCACACGAGAAATCAGACTTGAGATCTCCAATAGTGTGGAGAGCAGAGAGATGGGGTGTTTAATCTAGCCATTGGGCTGCTGGATTGAACTAAGCTTCAAAACCATCCTACATTCTGGGAATTCCAGTTATATAAGCAAATAAATCTTTATTTTTCAAAAAACAGGCAACTTAAAAGTCAAGAGATTATATGTTAAAATCTAGATTTCTTACTTTCCTTGAACAATCAGAAAATCTGGCAGTGGTCAGTCGTTCACGCATCGCTGGAGTCAGCTGGCTCTCAGCAGCCACCGCCCCTTTTAGAAGCACACCCACTAGGTCTGCCTAGCGGTCAACACTCACACCAGATAGGGTAATCATTTACAACACGGGCCCTCTCTTCTTATGTACAGTACCCTACAACTGAAACGCAAAAAAAGACTTGTGCAGTGTATGCAGAAGGTGCTGTGGCTGATCGAATGTCAAAAGTGGTTTGCGAAGTTTCGTGCTGGAGAGCTCTTGCTGGACGATGCTCCATGGTTGGGTAGACCAGTTGAAGTTGACAGCAATCAAATTGAGATATTGGGAACAATCACTGTTAAACCGCACCAGAGACAGCTGATGTAACTCAAAATACCCAAATCAATAAAGTTACTGGGAAAAATGAAAAATGTTGTTTATTTTATGGAAAAAACCATACGGACTTTTTGGTCAACCCAAAAGCAAGCACCTATACGTACAAGGCACTGTTCTAGGCACTGAGGAATATGTTAAGTACAAAGTTCCTGTCTCTAAAGATCTTACATTCTAGTCAGTCTCCCTGTAAAACCAAGAAAAACAGGCAGCTTTTAGAAAAATTTTTATAGCTAGATATATTCTTCCTCACCATTTCAGTTTATCATTGGCTCCTGATGAAAATGTTGAACTTTTAATGACTTCACCCATTTCCTCCCGGCAAAAGCTAAAGTTATTGATGGTCCACATGTAGGAGAATTTCACTACCTTGATCTGTTGATAGAAAACCAGGAAGCAATTAAATAGGAAGTGGGCAGCCTAAAACACAGCCTGAAGACCAGGTCATTGTGCCCCCTCCCTCCCTCCCTCCGCAAGACCCCCAGAGGGAGGTAGCATTGTTGGGCCGGCATGGAGGCTCAGCTTTTTTCATTTTAGGTCCCTCATCCACATTTTAAGAAATATCAGTGACCAACCGCTTTCATGACCTTTCTCAGCTTCTGAAAAATACTGAATGGAAGGTGAGAAAAACATGGGCAGGGTTGGGAAAGCAGATGATAAAGCCAGGCCTAAAATGAGCCTCTGCTCTGAGCAATCTTTGACAACTGAGATACTGACACCACACTAGCTGGGGTCACAAACCTCAAACCTAGTTTCCTTTTGAGTTGCCCAACAGAGGAGGAACACCTTTCCATCCTCCTTACAAGGAGGATGTAAGGGGATCTAGTTTCAAAAATTCCCCCCTTTCGACCTCCAGTGAAAAACACTGGCCTAGAGTATTCAGATTCCCCTTGGAGAACCAAGGAATGGACACCTGACAAGTACCTTATCTATCTACTATTTAGTAGTTATGTCCCAGAGAAAGCAAAAAACCCAATGTAGAAAGAATTCGTATTATTTTCGTCCACCAAATCTTCCCAAGATGCGAGATTTATAGGGTGAAAACATGAACGTACCTGTGTGTAGCACCAGCTCTCAGCTACGGGGCCACTCGACATTTCTGCCGGAGGTGGAGGACTTGGAACCCTTGACATCGCCAGTTTGAAGGTTAAACGAGATTTCCAAAGTTAAGGGACAAAGATTTCTGTTCTTTCTTCACCCTGGTTGACCCAAGATGCAAGAGAATGTTTTAGATTTAACGGCATATTGTCCTCCTTTTTTTGTTTGACCTTCTAGAGACTGGAAACTTTGTCTCCTACCTAGAATTCCCTACGCCTATCATTCGAAAGACTTCTTAGAATTCTAATTCCAAATTTAACTGTTAACCTCAGAAACTACCTAATCACCTAATCTCACAATTATGTCACCCTGTTTTAATCCTCTGCACAATACTTAATGTTATCTTCCAAATGAATTTACTCAATGGGTATATAAAATACATCTATGAAAAGGCTGCCTGAAGAGGAGACAGCAGAGTGAGCACCACATGCAACTATGCCACTGGCACCTTCACTTGGGACACAAACACTCTACTCCTCAAAGAAATTGACCTTGTTACCGCTCTTCCTACTGTCTCACCCTCTCTTATGCTCCCGTACAAACTAATGAAAAGTAGTTTCCTATTCCTCAACCCACTGTTTGCTGCTCTCTTTTGAAGGGCGACATTTATCCCTTTCTTAGATATGTCCCTTTCTCTGCTCCATTAGAGACCCCTCCTCACTTATACCCCATCCCTATTCAGTCTTCAAGACTCTTCTCCTTGCTCCTGGCCTCTCTCTTTTCTGATCATTCCTCAATCTCTTTTGTTGGATTCTCTTCCTCCACTATTGTTCCCCGTGGTTTAATCCTCAAGTCATTTTCTCAATTCACATTCTCTTTCACGGCAACTTTATCCATTCCAACTGTACCAAATACCTGCCTTTACACAAATATTCCCCAAATCTCTCCAACTTTGACCTCTCTCGTAAACCTCA
Organism: Mormoops blainvillei; assembly: GCA_004026545.1. Classification (NCBI taxonomy): domain Eukaryota; kingdom Metazoa; phylum Chordata; class Mammalia; order Chiroptera; family Mormoopidae; genus Mormoops; species Mormoops blainvillei. Next base: position 171,314 of record PVJD01001731.1, on the reverse strand, counting down.
GACCATTTTCAATAACTGCTACACATTTCATCAGGGTGTCCTAGTATAGCAAATCAAATTCAATTCAAATTCTCCCCTCTAGGGCCTTTCAAAACACAAAAGCCACTTAAAAAATTGGTGAATTTGGTTACAGTTTTTTAAGTACTGTAAAGCCAAACAGAAAAAAAAAGTTTGCATCACATGCCAAAGAAATAATTTCATTAATATACAAATTCATATATAAATTGTTTTTATGAAATCATTGAGAAAGGCTAGCTACTCCACAAAAATATCGTTCACAAAAAAGAAAACAAAATTGCTCTAAAACATTTTACACCTATCAGACCTGCAAGAAAAAAAGAATCAACCAAACCATGTATGGGAATAGGAAAACTCTCATATGCCTTTGGTAGGAAAGTATATTTTGGGTGGGAATTTGGCCCTTTCTAGTAAAGCTGAGCATACATGTACACTAAGACTCAGAATTCTACTTTTAACTAAAGTATTGCACTAGAACAGTGGTGATCAAATCTTACTGTGCATCAGAAGCACCTGACAAATAGAACCACCCTCAGAGTTTCTAATTCAGAGCTTTGGAATAAGCCCAAGAATATGCATTTCTAACAAAGTTCCCAGGTGATCCTGAAAATGCTGGTCCTGAAACCACATTCTGAGAACCACCTAGAGAAACTGCATATGGGCACAGGAAGACATAGACAAGGTGTTCAATGCAGCATTGTTTATAACAATGAAAAATTAGAAAAAAACCTGAAAATCCATTTGAAGAAAAAGGTAACTAAATTGGGTTATTTTCATATAATGGAAAATTGTACTTTAGAATTAAAATTAATGAACTAGATCTATAGCACCATGGAGATAAAATGAAACACAATGCTAATAAAAAAAGCAACTTTTGCAGTGTCACGTGTGGTAAATTATTTATACAAATTTATATTATATATTATTGACAGATATAGGCACGCAGTAGAAGTAAAAAGAAAAAATGACAAGCTATGGATCAGATTCGTGATGGGAGAGCAAGGGAGGAGAATGAGGCTGGGAAAATAGTAAAGACGTTTCAAGTTGATCTCTCATATTTCTTTTAAAATAAGGATGATCTGAGGCAAATATACAATACAAAAATGTCTGTTAGGTTTGGGATAACTACTTGAGTGTATATTTTTCTTTTTACTGTTCTTCTTCTTCTTTTTTTAATTTTAGAAAGACTTTATTTTTACAGAGGGGAAGGGAGGGAGAAAGAGAGGGAGAGAAATATCAATGTGTAGTTGTCTCTCACATGGTCCCGCCACCAGGAACCTGGCCTGCAACCCAGGCATTCACCCTAGACTGGGAATCAAATCAACGACTTTGGTTCACAGGCTGGCACTCATTCCACTGAGCCACACCAACCAGGGCTGCTTTATTTTTTAAAAACATATTGTATTAACTGTAGGAATAAAGGATGTGTTATATCACACACTGGAGAAATTTCTTTCCTGAATACTGATTTGTTTTTAGCTATGGACAGACAACATGAATCTCATCATGTTGCCATCTTTGGCTACTAAGAAACCTGACAAAGCTGTGACCTATCTCTTGAAGCTATAGGTTATTCTATATGCTATGCTATATTCTATATAGGTTCAAACGCTCATTCTATAATAGCTTTATTATTTACTTAATGTTGTTATTCCCTTTGCTATAATTCCCTCAACTGATTACTTATTAAAAATATGTTAAGTATTTTTGGAAACTCCCTCAAATCACTTGGAGAAAGGGGTATAAATGAATGAAAAAATCAACTCATACGGTCACTGACCACTTACATAAAAATCATGCAGGAGGAGTAGTAAGATTTAGTTGCACCCTCACAGAGTAATACCATTGGTATTACCAGAGTCCCCATTGGTTTTAAACACTATTCTACAGGCATTTACAACTAAAGCATCCCATGTAATCACAAATGAAGTTAATCCTGCACATGACGTGCTGTTTCACTTAAGTGAGCAAACAAAGCATTGCACTGGTATTTGAGCCTCCCTGGTTTGTGCAATTCATGATTCTATGATATCAAGAAAAGAGACCAAACACTACACTTGATCACCTATGATCAAGGTAGGCTTGCACTTGAAGGAAAAACACGTTCTCATAGAACTGTTTGTTTAGTAGAGGTCAGAATGAAGTTTAAAAATTCCTACTTGAAATTATCTTTTGTGGACAGGTTGGCATTGAAGATTTGAATTCTACATGTTAGTTAAAAGCATAAAATTAGGCTCTGGAGGTGTTGGGTGCAGGTTCAGCTCTATACTGAGCAATCATAAAATACTACTTTGAGCTTGTTTTGAAGTTTAAAAAATACTTCAAATTTATCTAACAATTAACAATTTAAGAATTCTCTAAGTCGAAAAAAAGGACAAATTTAAAAACCAGTTTATTTTAATGGATTATTTGTTGCTACTAATCCATGGTCCATTATTACAACCAGAAAGAAAAAAATACTACTTTGGTCTTGGTTACTTTTTTCCTTTTTTGCTCCTCACTCATTCTGCAGCCAAGTCTTTTTTTTTTTTTTAATTTTTTAAATATTGCCTTTCTTCCAATTAAAAAAAAAAAATCCAACCCAGCAGCTAGAAAAACTGGAGAATGAGCCTTAGATGCTGAGGAGCTCTAACCACACAACATGCTGAGAGGGAAATTGACTAAGATAGCACAAGTCTAATTAATTTCACTCAGAGCAGGCACCATGGGCAAAGTGTAGCCTGGTGTTACATGAACTCTCTAGCACTTCATGTCAACTGCTGCAGATACGTAACAGAAAAACAATTTTAGAAAAGAGGAGGTCTATTTGAGGGTCATGGTTTGAGAACCTTTGTAGGAGACAACTAGCACCAAAATACGAGTATACTGTTCTTGACTTCAAACAAGACAAACCGTTCAAGTTCCCAAATGAGAAATGTACTCTCCAAAGCTTAGCAAACTTCGCAGTATGTTGACAACCCTGAGACTGAACATATCTGTTATATACCACCACTTATTTTCTTGTTCACTGTATTAAATCCAGACCTGTGAGTAACTTATACCTCTTCTCAGTCACACCAAGAAATAAACTTACTCTATTTTGCTGTGTATAAAGTGCACCTTTTTGCCCAAATTTTTGAGGGAAAAATAAGGATGTGCATTATACATGGGCACCACTAAACCATGGGTGCACATGATACATAGCAAAATATGGGGAAATATCTGTGGACTGTAATACTGTTCAAATTTCAATGAAGGTCGTATCAGTTAGCAACTAATAACAATCTCTAACAGGAAGCTTCCTAGCAAGTATTATGATGTACAGATCATGCTTTCAATGGAACCTACACAGTGCACTTCTTTTCTGCCTATGAACACTTCCACTGCCTCTAGCAGACTTTTAAAAGGAACTTGAAACTATTCTTTGTATCCCCTTTACCACAGGCCTGGAACAAGGCATTCAGCAAAAATATTTTAATGACTGAAACATTTATCCAGTTGCATTCAAGTTCATTAATTTTTGTTTGCTTCTTTCACATATCTCTAAAAGAAACCTTTGAACAGAGCTGAGTATATTAGATTTGCAATGTAATGAAAATCATTAATTTGTTCTTTTGGATGAGGTACAAACAAAGCCAAAAACTCCTAGCCTGGCACTCTTTTAAGTTTCAGCCCTGGTAAAATTGAGTTTTTCATTATTAAGTGTATCTTCATTCTACATGGAGAGAAAGACATTATAATTTCTTTCATTTTGAAAATAAATCAGTAATTTGAACTCTTACATAATCAGGATTCTTTCAGGATAGAAGATGAATTCCCTGTACAACAGGGGGAAGTGTTGCAGTAGTTTAACCTGCAGTATATGCAGAGCTAAGCTAGCACATTCTCTGAAAAGTGTTACATAGACAATTTACGCAGTTATTTTTTTATCCTTTTATTCTCTATTAGCATTCTTTCACCTTTGATCTAATTCAGTCATCCACTGAGTTTTTTTAAAAAATCAACAGCAGGCATACCACACACATAAAATCTATGAGTTAGCCTTATATCCATTAGCCTTAAAAATTATAGGAATAAGATTGCAGATGTATTAGATCGAACCATATAATTGTTCTGTAGGCCAAATATCAGCAATTTTATGTGGTTCAACATAATACACAAACATGTGCAAGCTAGATGGTTGGGAACATAGCTTCTTGCCAAAGAATGGTTTGTCAGGGACTTTTTAAAAGCCTATCACTTTTTCTTTTGGTTTAAAGACTTGCACAGTTTCCAAATAAGGAAAAATCCCAATGTCATAACTATTTTAAACCTGAGAGACGTTTGCATTTTCCAAAACAGAAGAAGCCAAAAAGATTGTTAACAACTGAGAGAAATGGAGATAGAGATGGGGGGCAGTGGAGAGACGGGAAAGGGGAAAGAGAAAAGATAAAGAAACTATAGAAAGACTTGGGTATACTTTTGAGTAACTGATGTAACCTCAAAGGAGCATTTATGTTTCTTCTATTACTGTGTCTTCAATTGTATACAGCCTGAGAGGTAGTAACTTCGCATTACCCCAAGATTACTATAGGTCATACTGACTTTCTCTGTTGCACGGTTTGAATGACTTTTGAATGATCTGTTATGGGTAAACTTTTTGCAGTTCAATCTAGTCTAACCAACTACTTTTTAAAATTCACCTTTGTAAAATTTAGAGATAGTTCTTAAAATAAAACTAAGAGCAATCAGAGAGATCTCAATCAGCAAAGGAAAGATTGGGTTTCTCTTACATCCCTTATCGGATTCATGCTTTATAAAATCTGTAAGTTAAAGATAACTACTTTTTAAAAATTGAGACATAACTTTACAAATAACATTGTTTTTTAATTCTTTAAAAGAGGTGTTTAGTATTAAATGAATCTCAAGTTCAAGAAGAAAAAGTCAACAGCCTAAAAGAAAAATGGGCAAAGAACAGTAAATGGTTTACAGAAATATAAATACCAGAGGTTCTTAAATATGTGAAGATATGTTAAACTCTAATTCATAATAACATAAATGCAAATCAAACTGCTCACTGATTCACCCAGTGAGTTGGCAAAGATCAAAATGTTTGATACTACTTGCCCAGGGTAAGAACATTTCTGATTAGAGCATAAACTGCTATAATCTCCATGAAGGGAAATGTATATAAGAATGAGTAAGAAATGTATATACCCTTTGATCCAACAACTCTACTGAATTTTGAATACATAAATAAGTGGAACAACAAATCAATGTTTCTCTCTCTCCCAACCCTTTCTCTCTCTGTCCCTCCCTCCCTCCCTCTAAAATCAATACTGTAAATAAAATAAACAAATAAGTAAAATTTAAAGCAATCAGCAGCATTTACAAATAATTTTTAGAAATTATGAGATGGCTTATAAATCAGGCCCTTATGAGAGACAAGACCGGAATTCTTCAGTGGCTTCCACTGCTATCTGAATAAAATCTACCTTCTGTCACGACAGCCAAGTCCTCAGTGCACCTCCCTGACCTCACCTAACACTTACCTTCTGAATCACTGTGCTTCAGTCACTCAGGCTTTTTTAACTCTGGTGAACACATCAGGCTCTTTCCTCCACCTAGAAAGCTTTCTTCTCTCAGTTCTTTTTATAGCTGGCTCCTTCTTGTCTTTTAGATACCCTATCAAATGTAATATCTTTCTGATCACACAATCTGAAGCCCACTTCTAGCCTATCCCTTCCATCATATTACCCTATCTTATTTTCTTTTTTATTACTACAATCAGAAATTATCTTGTTTTCAATTTTTTTACTTGTCTATTGTCTTCCTGACTAGAAGTTAAGCTCAATGAGAGAAGAGCATCCCCATGTGCCTAATGGAATAGAGACACTCAATAAATATTTGTTGAATGAAACTGTTGTTGAATAACTAGATTCACTGTCTTTTGGGATCATATTTTTCCTTAATGTATGCTAGTTAAAATGTTAAAAATTTGGGAACTGTTGAATGAATAACAGCATAGGAACCCAGGTATACTTTTAAAACAACAGAACATTTAAAAAAATTATCAGTTCATCTCACTCTAATTTTAAAAAATTCATTCAATACATTCCAAAACTACACTATTCTTTGATTTAACAAAATCCAAGAAAACTTGGAAGAAAAGGGCTAAATGAAAAGTTCTTGAATCCACAAGACAATAGTAATAAGCAGATTTTCTGGAAAAGTCAATCCTTGTTATAGAATGTACCATTACAGTAGTTGTCAGGAATTCAGGCTAGACTCTTAAGCTATTTCAAGTTAAGTTCTAGATAATAAAATTCTAATATTTTGATAAAATGAGGCAGGTCATTAGCATTTGCTTAGATTTGATCTATAATATATTATCTATAATTATTGACCTATATTATCTGACATGGATTTTATTTCCTTAAAACTGGCATGCAGAGAAAAGATAATTAACATTAAATATACGTGTCAACATATATATATATAAATATATATAAACATATCTTTAAAACGTGTCTAGATACATAACTAAGTTTCTTCTATAACAGGCTAAGATGTAGAATATATTTTCTGCCATAGCCAAATATTTATCTAATAAAGAGTCAAACTGTTCTTGGAACTGTTGTATATAAGGAAAACTCAGAAACAAGTATAGTATTACGTATGCAGGTCAGTACCTTTAAGATCATCCCAGTTTACAAATATCTCTTAGGTTAGCATAGCCTCTAAAATGACTGTGAGGATTAGGTATGTTCACAGTACATAAGTTGGTTATTTTTCCTTCTTCTCCTCAATCTAAGTGTTATAAAACAGAGTTTTATAGAGTGGCCTGTAAATCTCATCCAGACCAAGTCAAGATGAACAAGAAGGTACATGAAAGAATCTCACACCACGGAAGGCGGTGGGATAACCAACAAAATGCACCCACTGGCTCCCACCGCAGTGTATGCTGGCTGTTTGCAGTCTTACTGCCCTTTTCTATAGGTTATAAATAACTACGAAGTGTCCTTGTCCCCAAGGAGACCTTAGCAGCCAGTTCAAAGGTTAAAATATGGAATAATTCTCACTTTGGATGCAACCTTCCCAGTTGGCAAAATAATCAAAGAACAGAAAAATGTATTGCCAATTTAAGTTAAGGACTGGGGAATCATTCTTTTCTGGTGAAAACTCTCCATTATGTAAGAATTGTTGACATAGACATATTAGCATAATTTCCTACCCCCAAAATATGTCCAGGGCGAATGTAGTGCATGCTCTGCTCCAAATGCAGAGGTCTCTCCTGGAAAGAGGCAGGCAGGTAGATGGCCTTGTAGGACTGTGTCTCCTGAGATCTTAAAAAAACTTTCTGAATTTTGTTCTTGTTTTTGAATTTAGACAAAAATGACCATTGAGCTAAATACATCTACAAAACAATGCTGGGAAGAAAAAAATTCCTGTCTCCATTTGGATGGAGGAGGCAGCAGAATAAAACCATGGTTGCAACCACCAGAGATTTCACAAGACCTGGGTTAACACCATCAGGTGATATGCTGCTATTGTTAATTACAGAACCTCCCCTAGGAAAGAAAAAAAACATTTCTCCAACTGCTTTAAAAAAAAAAAAAAGGCAGATACGGTTCATCAGATTAAGCCTCTCCACACACCACTTTCAAACTCCATCATTTGGGAGATGTCTGAAATGGAATGACATGAATCCAAATCAGCAAACAAACCTGATTATAAAGGGGCTACTTCACTTCAAAGTGGGTCTCAGTTCCAAAGGAAAACACATTTAGAAATGAAGTTAGATAGGCAAAACCAAACAATCAGCAACTTCTCTCTTTTCACGAATTATAATAATGTGTTGATACCACTGAATGGTTTCGGAGAAAATCTCTAAGGCTACAAAGAGCAAAGTTAGGAAAGATGAAGATTTTAACACATCCCACATGTTATTAAAGATTTCTCCTCTAGGTTCAGGAAATTTATTCTAAAACAAGAGCTGGAACGGAATTTTTAAAAAGAAAGAGGGGATAGGGAGGGGGAGGGGGAAGAGGAAGGGGAGGGGGAAAGGAGAAGGGGACAGGGAATAGGGAGAGGAGAAAACCTTATGGCTAAGGTGATTCTATTTATATATAATTATACTCCCAAAGTTGTTTTGAAATTTGAGGGGTTTTTCACCCTTTCCTTTCCACTACAACTATGAAGACCCTTATAAAATCCAAAGCGTAAACAGATGAAAGGCCTGGCCCTAATACAATTTAAGCATGTCCAATCTGTAAGGAATTCAAAAACAAAAGTTATTACATGAAACAAACAGGAAGAGGCTGGATAACCCCACAGGGTCCCCCCTTTATACAGGCCAAATTCAACATGTAGTTCTCTCTGTCCATCTATACTTTAGCCAAGCCATTTAAAAATATTTCTTGCTAACACAATCTGGCTACAGAAAGGGCCCAAGGAATACATATAAAAAAATAAAGTTTAAATTGGTCTTAAGACACACAATTTAGAGTAAGTTAGAAGCTGAAAAAGCCCACCTGCCCCAGAGGATCTGTGATATGAGGGGCCCCCAATAATCTCCAAATTTATTTATAAAAAATTGTGTATTTATTCTTACAAGTTTAAACTTCAGTTGCCGTCAAAGTACTCTCCATTTGATGCAACACACCTATCGGGACCTTTTTTTCACTGCTCAAAACAGTTTCTGAACTCATGATTTTGATGCCTTTTAGTGCTTCTGCCATTTATTGTTTCACCTCTTCCACAACAGCAAAACGTTTCCCTTTGAAGACTTTTTTCATCTGGGGGAACTGCTAGGGTGAAATTGGGTGAGTGGGAAGGGTGGGGCACTGGGTGGGGAAGGGATGGTCAGGCCGTTTTTGGTCAAAAAGTGAACACTCAGTGCCGTGTGGGCAGGTGCACTCATAAATCACCCATCATGAGATGGGCAAACGTGTTGAAAGACTCTTCAGATAAATTCACTGAAGCCAAATGCAAGTCTCTCACAACACCACCATACAGGTACCCTGATACAGGAAGTGTTCCCAGAACAACCCCCTAGCAGGGGAAACCTGTACTACAAGGGCCCCCCCCCCCACCTGAAGATAATTCCAGGGTTGTTTTTTTTTGGGGGGGGGGTCCTCTTCATATTAACTACATGGGCAACCAAGTTTCTTCATCATTAACTACTATAATACTATCTAGCTTAAAAAAATTTTAAAGTACCGAATCAGTATTTTCTGGAGATACTTCTTTATGGAACACCTAGACCTCCCTCTAACTATGAGAGATCGAGGTAAATAATAAGCTTTCATCTTCTTTAATTATGGTCTTAACTGAAGAAATCTGATGACTGTTTACATGGACCCGTGCTCCCTGCCTAGCAAATACTGGCAGGGAAGAAATTCTCTCTTTTTCTGAAGTTATTAAAATAAGCCAATTCCTAGGTAAATGTTAAGGTTCTACCTAACCTAAATGGAACCAAGGATGGACAAGAAGTTCTCAGCTTTAAATGTTCATTCCAAAATTCATGACCCAAGGAAAAAGTAAAACCACACAGGCAGACAAAATTAGGGAACGTGAGACAGAACGGTATATCCTGGCTCCCAATGATTTGTGTCAGAAATTTAAAAGATAAACATGCACTAATACCTATTTTGCCCACTAAAACACTGTAAAAACATACATAAACATTTGAGGCAAGAATCTCATGCCACAAAGTAAAACTTTTAAGATGCTAGCCACAGGCCCGGTCAGCTAGCTCAGTTGGTTAGAGTATCATGCCCACATGCCAAGGTTGTGGGTTTGATCTCAGATCAGGGTACATATAAGAAACAACCAATGAATGCTTAAATAAGTGGAACAACAAAGCAATGTTTCTCTCCTCTCCCTCTCTCTGAAATCAATGAAAAATAAATAAACAAACAAATGTATGTATGTTAAAAAAGGAAAAAACCTACCATGCTAGCCAGAATGGCAGAAAGATCTTTTAAAGTCACCTGCAGAGAAATGGGCCCTAAGGTACAGACACACAGGTAATCTGCTCTAAATCGAGCTCCTTTTACAGAGTAAAATGAAGCCCATGAATTGCGTGGGGTGCCCAACCTTTTGGCGTCTGTGGGGCACACTGGAAAAAGAAGAACTGTCTTGGGCCACGCAGTAAATAAACAAACACTAATGAAAACTGATGAGTAAGTAAAAGGTTTTAAGTAAATTTACGATTTTGTGTTGGGCCTCATTCATAGCCATCCACGGGTTGCACAGCCCCACTGGGGGATTAAGGTATCTCCTTTTCTAAACTGCAATTCTAATTTCCCTAAAGATCTTTTCTAGGGAGAAAAATAATCTTACTCTAAGTTCTCAAAATAATGTATTATCAACTTAATTAAAATTTTAAATCTAAACATCTTTTCTCCCCTCCACCCTCAGTATAAAGCCTAATCCTATCTACATACGACAGAAGATCTGAATAACTCTGGTTTACTCTAGGAAATACTTAGAATAAAACTTCTTTGTGAAAGCATTTATAAAAATGTTCCTTTCACAGTCTGTAATGCTTATTATTTTTTTAATACCACCTTACATGCTTACCTTATATCACTTCCAACTTTACATATCATTTGCACTGAAATGAGACAGTAGATTGCACTCAAGATGTGCATTTTTAAAAATCATGGTAAATATTTCTATGCATTTCATTCCACTTTTTCCCTCATCATCTTAAACTATATTTAAAATAAAATTGTACAAACTCACCAAGTCAGTAGAAAGACTAATCTGTCTTGTCTAACACGAAATCTCCATTGGAAATCCAGATGATGAATCAGACTTAACTAGATTCTGAATCTCACACAAGTCAATGGGGAAAACTTACAAAAGCGGGGTGATACATTTGCTAGGATTTACAAGTCAAAATTACCATTCTTATATCTCTAGTTCTGAGTGCTCTATTTTTTCAAAAAGATAATACTTAAGAAATTAAAGTCAGAAAATCCAAGCTAATCCTTCTAATGAAATGGCCTATGAATGTAGCAAAAATGAAGTGGCTTGTCCCACATCAGCAAGAGAGGTGTGATCACATTTGCCAGTTACCTCACAAAATATTTTTTAAAATAACTATTGTTTTTATCTAAAATACCCTTTTAAAAAAGTGCTCTGTGGGTCAATTATATCAATGCAAGATGCATTTAAACAAAGCAATGTAACCTATACTTTTAAAAAAAGATTTTATTTATTAATTTTTAGAGAGAGGGGAAGGGAGGGGCAAAGAGAGGGAGGGAAACATAAATGTGTGAGAGAAACATGATTGGTCTCTCACACACCCCCAACCAGGTGTGCGCCCCACCAGGAATCGAATGGTGGACCCTTCGTTTTGCGGGACAACGCCCAATCCACTAAGCTGGACCAATATGGGAGGTGTCCTACAATTTTAATAACAGCTGTCGCTCTGAGGTTCCCTTTGAAGACTGGTGAGATAACTTGGCTAAACATCACCACTATATCACCCTAAAAATCTACTATATCCTACAAAGTGACTCAGAACAGAAACAGGAATAAAAGTGGTTGCAAGACTTCCAGGAGCATCATGTAGGCAGAAAATTCTGGTGCCGTCTTCCGTTTTGCAGGAAAATGAAGTACTGCATACACTCAGGGTAATTCTTTAAAAACAGAACCTTTTCCTGAAACGTAAGCACTGTCTCGAACTGTTACACTGCAGAAATAAGCTTCTCTTATTTTGGTAAACCAAATCCGGTTAATATCGGTAATGGATAGCAACCAAAAACTGTCTTAAACTACTGGTGTTAAAACAGGACAGTCATGGTCAGAAGATTTAAGAGTAGCACAACTTGGGCTGAATTCATTTAATAAATATTTACTGAACACCAACTGCGCAGGACATTCTTTGAGATAGAGTAGTTTAAAAAAAAAAAAAAAGAAGACAACGTTCCTGACCCTCTGAGGGTATAAAGAGACATATGCCTTTTAAGATTTTATAAGTAACCACTTCTTATGCAGAAGTTACTAATGAATTTTAACAGACAAAAATGCTCTGACTCTGCGATTCTGAAAGCCAAAACCAATACCTTCAGTCCTTTAGTCTCTCTCCACATATTTTAAGTTTAAGGTTTCTGGTGTCTCAGTTAAAGAATACACACTTTTAGGCCCAAAGGATTAGCAAAGTTTAAAGAGTCTGGTAAGGACTAAGAACAGGTATACTCACACATTCTTGGTAGAAGGACAAATTAGTACAGCCACTTTGGAAAAACAGTTTATTATCTAATGAAACTAAGATCCAAGCAATCTCACTCTCAAAGATGGCCCAGAGAAACTCCTCCTGCAAATTTCTGTCAGCACACATAAAAAAAAGTTCAAAGCAGCAGTGTTCGTAACAGCCAAAAAACATCAACAGGAGAATGACTACTTAAACTGTGGTACAGTATATTCATATAATAGATGCTATATGGCAATAAAATTAAACTACAAGTCTAAATAATGACATGGATGAAAGTTACAAACATACTGTTAACTTCTGAAGGAAGACATGAACACTTACAGTATTATTCCATTTATATAAAGTTCAAAAGCAGGCAACATTAAACTTATTGGTTTGCAATAAAACCTAGGTGGTAAAATCACAAAGTAAGGAAATAATTATCATAAATGTCAGGCTAGTCATACGTCTGAGCAAAAAAGTATGGCTTACAAGCTAGAAGGGGCACACAGCTAGCTTTTTTTGGGTGTTAGCAATGATATATTTCTAGGTCTTACTGGTAGTTACATAGGTACTTGTTTTTTATAATTAATCTTTATACAGTTACGTTGTATATTTTTCTGTTCTATTTCACAATGAAAATGTTCAACACATACGTTATAATAATCCGAGAGAGAGAGACAGAGAGAGAGAGAGAGAGAGAGTGTGTGTGTGTGTGTGTGTATAGTTGACCCCTGAACAAACACAGTTGTGAACTGCATGGGTCCACTTATACATGGATTTTTTTCCAATAAATACTGTAAATGTATTGTTTCTCCTATGATTTTCTTAATAACATTTTCCTTTCTCTAGCTTACTTTATTAAAAGAATATAGTATATAACATACATAACATACAAAACACATGTTCACTGACTGTTATCGGTAAGGCTTCTGGTCAACAGTGGGCTATAAGTAGTTCAACTTTGGGGAAGTCAAAGTTATATATAGATTTTCAACTGCATGAGGGGGTCAGCATCCCTAAGCCTTGAACTGTTTAAGGGTCAACTTTGTGTCTGCATGTAAATTTTATTTATATATTTATTGAATATATTTAAAATTTATTAAATAATATCTATTTATTTCCTCACATGCCTAAGGGTAAATAAATGTCTTGCACAAAATATACCCTTGATTCCCCACCCCACTGCCCAAGACAATTTAGGATGAGAACTCAGTAACAGAGCAGGGCCACTCAGGAATGAATACCTATATAGACAAGCTTTGTCACTATACTTCCTTTCTTTGAATTTGTATGCAATATATAAGATCTGTATTTCAGGAAAATTTTCAATACTGACACAAATGTTTAAATCAATGTATATCTACTCACCTGGAGCCATTACTTAATACTCAAATTATTATAAGAAATAAGCAAAAGCTTCTGAAAAAGCAAAGCCAAGATACAAGTATTTTTGGTATTACTGTTTTAGTTTAGTCACAGCCTCTGACGAAACTTCCAGTGACTTCCTATCTCACTCGAAGTAAAAGCCAAAATCCTTACAAAGGCTGAAAGGCCCTGCACAATCTGGACTTCATTACCTCATCAGTCTCATCTCCAATTACATTCTCCTGAGCTCACCTCGTTTCAGTCACATTGCCCTTCTTTGTTGTTGTTCCTCAAACAAAAGAGGCTTGTTCCTGCCTCAAGGCTTTGTACCTGCCCTTCTCACTACTTGAATAACTCTTCCCTGAGATATTCTCTTGGCACACTTGTTAACACTGTTGGGTCTTTCCATAATGGTAACCATCTCTGTGAAGCCTATCCTAACACTCTTAAAAATGTAATCCCCAACCCTGTAACCCCAATTGTACTCCTCCATCACTACTTTTTCTCCCTACAGAACTTAAAGTCTTCTAACCTGGTTGTATTTGGAATGTAAGGAGGTAGACGTTTGTCTGTTGTGTTGCTGCACCCTGTCAGTGTCTGGCACATGGAAGGCCAGAAATAATACTTATTTAATAAATGATTGAATAAATCTTTTTCTTTTTTGGATTTCTTTGAAAGATTAGACGGTAACTCCATGAAGTCAAAACAAACAGACAATGCTTCCCCTCTCTATATGTCAAATTTAATATCAAAGTCTGTTTTACTAACCAAGTTAGTAAATGTCAGGGTTATGTTCTTATTAATATTAAGGAGTCACAGGTAAGACTTATATAAAGCTGACACAAACTAAGTTGTATTTTCCCCTAAAAAATATGTGCAGATGGACAGTGCCTGTTTTAATACCAATGCTGGGAGAGCCTAGAGAGACAAGAACTCTCCTGTATTGCTGGTGCAGGTTTGCACTGGCATAATCACTGTGGAAACTACCTGACAAGATGTAGCATGAAGACTGACTCTTTCCTTTAGCTATACTTTCTGTTAATTTTAAGTTTAAAAAAAATAACATTTTTAACTAACGTTTTACTTTATTTTTAATCCTTACCAAAGGACATATTTTTGTTGCTTAGAGAGAGAGAAAGAGAGAGAAATATCAATGTGAGAGAAACATCAATTGCTTGCCTTCTCATTCACGCTCCAACTAGGGATTGAACCTGCAACCTGGGTACGTGCGCTGAACAGGAGAACCCACGACCTTCCGGTCCATAGGACAAGAACTCCAACTGAGCCACACTAGCCAGGGCAAGCACGTCTTATTTTTATTGTCAGAAAAAAAGGTGTTTTTTAAAAATTCTGCAAACAAATAATAATTTCAAGAAGTTCTTTACATTATCTTTTGACTAACACAGAAATAATAAAGGCTTCCATTGTATATCCAGATGAAATAGCCCAAGAAGGAGACTATAGTTAGGAAAAAAATTATTTTTTACTTAGAAAGTACAACTTTTTATGGAGCGTTTCCAGAGTAGAAGGGAAAACAAAATACCATGGTGTTCATATTCCATATAAGAACATTAATTTTATTCTAAATAAAGATTTAAAATAGAAACATTTCTTCACAGGATAAAATGCGGGATTGATGTGATAAAGTGCATGTAACGAACTCCATTCAAACTTCGTGAGTACAATGGAATAAGAAATATAATTCACTAAGCAAAGCCTACTGGGTGACATGACAGGTACTTCTGAGCATACAGGTAGAGCTTATTCTTTCGATGAAATACTTCACCAAAGTTAAAGATGGAGTAAGCCTAGATCCAAAAGTTACTTTCCAACCACAATACTTGTGACCTGAAACATATCCTAAGACTTAATATCTGAGAGAAAATACACAGCCATCTGATATCCTACAGTTATTTATTACTAAGATTTCCATCTTAAGTTTTATTGTTTTTAAACATATGTAGCATATACATTCTTCTCAAATTCTTAAGATAGCTGATATATTCATGAGGTGAATATATAGTCATATATGAGGTATCTGCCCAAACTAGTTAAAGAATCCCTACTCAAATACTTGCAGCAGGCAGTTATTATTAGAGAAGAGTAACAGTTTTCATGTGTAACACTTCAGCCTTCCAAGTGCTCAAAGCTCTGAACAGAATCCACATTTAAAGAGAAAAAATATGGGATATAAAAATTAAAAATATACTCAACCTCACAATAATGAATAAGAGTATAGTGGATTTAAAGACTCCAGGGAAAAAAATTATAAATGAAAACCACTGGTCATTGAAATATACGGTCCCTTAACAAAATTTACCTCTAATAATTCTAATCCTAAAGTGAAGGCTTATATTTTTTAAATGCTTAATTTGACTAAGAACACTCCATGAAACTCTTTCATAAATATCAGGTATATTTGAATCATGCTGAACTTATAAGGTAACATAAGAATTGTATGAACTGGATTGGAGATCACTAAATAGGCCTGCATTTAGTGGGTGGGGAATAACCCAGGAGTTAAAAAGTATTTAAAAAAAAACTTAGCAGAGGGAAAGGTGAGTAGTTTTGACATTTATGAAAAACAGTTGTTGAACATGAGACAATAAAATCACAAAATATTAACATGCAAAGGTTGTCATATTTATCAGATTCCAGAAAGAATCCACAGGAAAAGAAATTTTCAGGGCCTCTGGTCTTAGAAAAAGGTTGTCATTCCAAGTTATGGAAGATTTTCCTTAGCCCTTCCTCTTCCTCAAATGACCCCTACCTCTCCTCAAAGTGGTAGACCAAGGGAGAAAATTCAAATGAAAAGATACTTAGACCCTGGCTGGTGTGGTTCAGTGGGCTGAGTGCCGGTCTGCGACCTGGAAGGTCCCCAGTTCAATTCCCAGTCAGGGCACATGCCTGGGTTGCAGGCCAGGACCTGGTTGGGGGCGTGCGAGAGGCAACTGATCAGTATTTCTCTCCCTCCCTTCCCCTCTCTGGAAATAAATAAATAAAATCTTTAAAAAAAAGATACTTAGAATGGAATCAAACCACCAAAGCAACAACAACAAGAAGAAAAAGGAAGAGGATGAAAAGGAGGAGGAAAAAACCATAAGGGATATGTATGAGGTTTTTGTTCACTCAAGTTTTGTCTTTAATGGCAAATAAAAAATACAAGTAACTTATATATCCATCACAGGGTTTTGGAAAAACTGTGCAACAATCATTCAGTGAAATAAAAATAAAACAGCTAAAATGAGGGACCTAGATCTGTAATACCCAGGTGAACAGATGTTGAAAGACAAGAATAAATGGGGGTGGGGGGGGGGAAGACTTCCATAGAATTTATTTATATATTTGTTACACACATTTATATATTTCACACACACACACTGCACTAGAAGAATGCACACTAAATTTATGGTAACAGGTTGTCTCCGGTGAGTGAGGGTGGGAAAAAGAACTGAGAACATGAATAAAGAGGACTTTAGTTGAAGGTGTTTGTCACAATCTTTCTAGGTGTTTGGCATTTTGAAAAAACTACAAAAATAATGAATTCGGAGAATAAAATAAATTAGACAAGCATTTAAAAATCAACATCAGAGCAGTATTTTCAATAAACAATACTGTAACTGGAATCAAACCATGAAAAGCCAGTGAATTCAGTCCCTGTCTTCTCAACAATATATAATGAGAAGTCCAGCTTTTGTTGGTAGAATATCTTTCCCAGTTGGTGGAAATTACATAGTGCAGGGGTTACTTGAAAAGGGAGGGAGTAAAAAGACTGAGCAAAGCCTACTGGGTGACATGACAGGTACTTCTGAGCATACAGGTAGAGCTTATTCTTTCGATGAAATACTTCACCAAAGTTAAAGATGGAGTAAGCCTAGATCCAAAAGTTACTTTCCAACCTGAAGTATATGAAAAGTTACTTTTCATATACTTCAGGAAAAAAGTACAGTTTAAATTAAAATAATACTCATAGTAATCCAGCATGTCTTCAGAGGGACTATAAATCCTCATAAGGTACCACGTTCCCACAGAACACCCTTCTCTCTCCTTTCTAACCTTCTAACCTCTATGGACCTCTATTCTACCTTCCAACTTCCTGTATAGACTTGTCTTCCATCTTTCCCTAATTTTACTCATTTCCCTTTCTACGGACCAATCCCTCCTTCTTTAACCACCTCAAATTTTAATACCTATACTCAAAGACAGGTTTTTTTTTTAAAGAAAACTTGAGACTTTCTGAAATGATTTAAGCTTTTTCTCCTCTTTCAAATATGTTTTTCCTCCTTCTTCTTTTATCTTTTCCATCTCCACCCTGTTTTTTCCTTCCATTTTTATTTATTTTTTTAATTGATTTTTTAGAGAGAAACACAGATTTGTTGTTCCGTTTATTTAGATGTTCACTGGTTGCTGCTTATATGTGCCCTGACCAGGGGTCACGCCTGCAACCCTGATGATCGGGATGACGCTTTAACCAACTGAGCTACCTGGTCAGGGCCAACACCTGCTTTCAACTGCTAGCAAGCCTCTGGCACGTTTATACATTTCACTTCTTAAGGAAAAGATACACCCGTGTAAACCAAACAAAATCCCACTCCACAGCTCAAAAGTCAAACAAAGAGGGAAAAAATAAAGTAAAAAATACTAACCATATTTTGCTGCCTTTCATTTTGACATTATGGCTAAGGATAAAGTTCTAACAACCTAATGAGAGAGCAAAACCAAACTTGCTTGTACATTTTATCATCTTTATAGCATTGTAAATGTACCTGGAGTCCTCTATTTCACAAAACACTTGGGTTAAGAATAGTAAGACCACTTAGAACATGTCTGTACAGTTGAATGCTATACAGCTCAGTAGAAACATATCCTCAAGATTCACAGTATAGGTATAACCCATACACTCCCACCTCATCCTCCTGGTCTTCTTTAAAAAAAAAAAAAAAAACCAACCAACAAAAAATAAAAAAACAGAAACAAAAACACCCAAGTTAAATGCTTTAAGCTATGGAAGTACTCTCTCACAAGCAGTGTTCAGCGCTTCAGTCTTCAAAGTACTTTGACATTCATGATCTTATTTGGGATTTTAAACAGCTCTGTAAGGCATGCAGGGCAAGTATTTTACAAATAAGGAAACAGAAGCTCAGAGGTTACAATCTGTCACGGTCACACAGCTATTAAGGGGTTTGAGTTCTGAACTTAGGTCTTTCACTTCCTAATCCAATACTTCGTAAGTCATTTGACTCGGTGATTCTTAGATCAGGTACAGTCTTTTATTCAACACGTAGGAACTGGAAAAATATCTGACAGAAAGCACATTCATATACCCTAGCTTCCGATTCCAATTTCATTTTCAGGTGGCAACTCTGTTGGAAAAGTATGTGCTCTTTTGTTGTAATGAATTCTGAGCATCATTATTTTTTTTCAAGATTTTAAAATTTTATTTTTAGAGAGAGGGGAAGGGAGTGAGAAAGGGAGAGAATCATCGATGTGAGA
This sequence comes from Mormoops blainvillei, assembly GCA_004026545.1. Classification (NCBI taxonomy): domain Eukaryota; kingdom Metazoa; phylum Chordata; class Mammalia; order Chiroptera; family Mormoopidae; genus Mormoops; species Mormoops blainvillei. Next base: position 152,269 of record PVJD01001731.1, on the reverse strand, counting down.
AACACTGATCAGCTGCCTCTCGTACGCACCCCAACCGGGGACCAGACCTGCAACTCAGGCATGTGCCCTGATGGGGAATCGAACCAGTGACCCCTTGCTTTGTGGAATGACGGCCAACCAAATAAGCCACACTGGTCAGGGACTGAGCACCATTATTAATGGAAATTTGGGTAAACTGTTGAAATGCTCGTGCCTATCTACTTTCAAGGCTGTACTCTGGGAACAAACCATATATCCTAACACTTTTAGAATGACTCTCCATGCCTTAGTACCTAATCGCCATTAATTTAAAAAAATAAAATGTCTACTGTTCTAACATGCCAGAGCAATTTTCTAGTCTGACTTTCTGAGGAACCAGTGTCTTCTTCTCTGGAGATCTCTATCTCCCTTTTGCCACAAGATTATATAATTTGAAAATAAAGTTGCTATCATTACTTAACTATACTCAATCTGAGATATCTAACATGACTAAAACACTAAATGGCACCATCTTCTACCCAGTTGCTCAACCCAAAACCTATCTTTTCATATCCAATCTATCAGCCAGTCCTGTCAGCTGTCCTGCTCCTTAATATATTCCACACCTACCAATTTTAATTTTATCCATTTCTGTGCAGTTTTCTCTTAGCTAAACCAGTGGTAACTGGTTTCTAATTAATCTCCCAGCTTACTCTAGAGCACATTCGAGTCTCCACAGCAGCCACAATGAACTTTTGTAAAAGAAATCAGCCCTGTTGGTGTGGCTCAGTGGATTGGGCACCAGCCTCTGAACCAAAATGTTGCTGGTTCAATTCCCAGTCAAGGCACATGCCTAGGTTGTGAGCCAGGTCCCCAGCTGGAGGCATGCGAGAGGCAACCCATCGGTGTTGACCTTTTAAAAAGGCCTTCTCTGACTACAGTCAAAAGTAGCAGTGCCACCCCCACCTTCTATGAATTTGTTTTACGTGAACTTTTATGTGAATTAATCCTCTACACTATCTACAGTCTACGACCTGATTATCTCTTCTGAGTGCACTTGTAATACTGACATTCTGATCTTGCAAAGCTAAAAACCAGAACCTAAAGATCAGAGGGCTCTGTAAATATAATGTCCAGTTCAAAGTCAGAAGTAGCACCCTCATCTTTTTCTTTTTAGCATCCAATAGAAATTCTATTAAATTTTCTTTTTCTTTTAGGTATACATTTTTTAAACAAAGCTACTGTTAATCTTTGAAATGTTTCCTATTATATCCATTTATGCCTCTCTTTTTAAAAAAAATCAAGCCTCTAGACTCTGTCATTATTTTTTATTTGCCTTAAAGAAATCACTAGTTTTTCTGACCACTAAGCCTTATTCTATACTACATAGTTTACTTTCTAACAATTAAGGAAAACAACTAATCATAATGGGACTAGAGATCTGGAATCTGTTTTCTGAGGTGGGAAATTGGCTTACAAATAGAAAAATAAAGATAGAAATTAAGACTATTTTTGGAGATGGAGATGTAAATAATACAAACAGTTTTAACAAATGCCTTATAGAGTGATAATAAAAATCAAGAAAACTTGCTAATACTGCTTAATTCTTCAGAAGTAAAAGACGGAAGTGATGTGAATAAAGTGAAGGGAATTCTTTGTTATTAGCCTGACTACTCTTTGAGGGCAAGGGACTTGCCCCCAGAGCATCATTCATTGTGCCTTGCACATAGAAGGTGCTTCATAAACATGTGGTGAATAAAGAAATTAGTAAAATAATTCTAGAGATATAAAAGGACTTAATGAACATACAGTCAAATTATTTTGTTTTACATATCAGGAACCTGAATCCCATAGCAGCTCAGTGGCTGGCCCGATGTGATACAGTACATGTAAGAGGCCAGGAGCAGAGCTAAGGCCAAAATCCAAACTATTCTACTACCTCCCTTTATGTTGGAAAAAGCAGGTGCTGGGCTCAAGGATTTCAACGTGGGTAAATGAAAAATAATGCATCGGTGAAAAACAAACTGTAATTAAAGACACTGAGTTCAATAACTATTTGAAGCGCAAAAAGAAAGACGTTGATAAGGCACTACAGTCGCCCATTATGTAGAGTCCATATGGACCCAATTCTTCTCTCCATTATCAGAAAGGATACTGAAAACAAACCAGAAAACACATCAAACAATGACATCCTCCAATCTAACTTTAAAGTCTTACCTAATATGACTGTTCAAATTAAGTCAACTTTCCAATTCCATTGCTCATTCACAGCAGAATTAAAGTGGTTATACAAACTGGATCCCTTCCTAGGTATGTAGGGTTACAAAGACAAATTTGCAACTCTATTTGTTCTTGGCCCTCTATAACCTTTCTCCTTTCAATTCAACCAAACCTTTACCGATTAAAACTACACATACATGATTTGACACTGATCCTCAAGATGTGAAAAGGTTTTAGTCTATTTTCTGAAAATTCTTTCCTTTGAAAAGCAAAGATTCATCTTATCAGCCTAAACAAATTATTATCAAATACAGGCCTATTTTGAGAGGGGCCTATGGATAATTTAAATTATGGAAGAGTAATATTCCCTACCTATAACGTAGTAGAATCGCAAGCAAAGATAGATCTTTATCCTAAGTCCAACAACTAACTAATCTTTACATTAATGTTTCTATTGCTTGAATCCTAAAGTCAATCAACCATAAAAAAATTCAATGAATGCAGTTTAGATGTCCAGTCCCAAGTTGAACTACCAGCCTCGCCACTACCAATTTCTTTATAATGACTTTCCAATGACTTGGTTTAAATTAAAAAAAAATGTTTCTGGACTTAAAGAGCCAGGAAAAGACTCAACTTACAGCTAAAAGAAAAACTGCTCATACTTTCAAGGACAGAAATTCTCAACATACAAATTTTCCTCCTTTAAAAATTTTTACTACCATCTTTTACGGTATACTTTGCCTTTAAATAGCAAGCCAGTTAGAAGTCGCAAAAATTATTTCTTCATCTATTCACTTCTGGATCTTAGACGAACAAAAACTCAGTAAAATCAATTTTATGAATCTAGAGTAGTCAGGTATTCAAATCAAAAAGGGAAGCTTTGAACTCTAGACACAAATTCACTTCAAATATTAAATACTTAGAGAACTCAAATATAAGTTCACTTTTAGAGGAATGAATCTCCAAAGTTACAAAATGTGGCTAAGAGTTACCACTACCACTTTATCTTTACTGCCAGAGGTAACGACTTTAAGAACTGTTTAAAAAAAAAAAAGACTGTTAATTGACTTCCTTCCAGTCAAGATGGCAGTGTAGGTAGACATGGCAGGCCTTCTCTCACAATCTCATAAAAATTACAACTAAAATATAAAACAACCATCACTTAGAACCTTCAGCAATTGAGTTGAATGGAAGTCTGACAACTACGGAATTAAAGAAACCGCATCCATCCAGACTGGGAGGAGGGGCACAGACATGGAACAGGTTGGTCCCACATCCACGTGTGGTGGATAAAAATTCGGGAGGGATATCTCAGGAGCAAAGAGTCTTAGCCCCACATGAAGGCCCCCAGCCCAGGGTTCCAGTGACAGGAAGATAAGTCCTCACAACTTCTGGCTACAAAAATGAGCAAGCGGGGATGGAATCAGTGGAAGAAACTGCTGGAGCCCCAAGCAGTTCCTCTTAAAGGACCCACACATGAACTCACCTACTCAGACTCACTCCCTCTGAGCTCCAGCAGCCGGATAGCAGCTTGAAAAGCACCAGTGGCATACAGGGAGAAACTGAAGTGTCTGGCATCAAGGCGAGCTGAAGCCATTGTGCCTTTTCTGAGCCCTCCTCTGACAGAGCTAACAAGCTGGTGCCATATCTGAGACTCCATCAACCTGGCTAACACTGTTTGCCCCGCCCTGGAGATCCCCTGACACTCCACCCCACCCAACTTATGGGCACACCCAAGCTGCTCTTCCATAGGAAAGGCTGGTCTCAGCTAGTGCTTCACAACTTCCTACATCCTACCAAACAAGCAAGAGCTGGCCTCAGTGAGCCCCAGACCCGGCACTAGCTGCAGCCAGCCTAGATTCACAGCTTGGCTTTGCCTGGAAATCTCCCAGCCCAGCACAAGTAGGAGCCCTCTCAGATTGCTTTAGAACTCATGCAGAATGGCCCCATGCAAAACACGGGGTGGGTGGTGCTGACCTTGCCCTGCACCACCTGGGAAACCACAGAGCCTGCGCACCCAGTGGACAGCTACAGACCATGTCAGAGCAACACCATGCTACTCCTGCACATCTGATGCTCCACGGAGGGCAGAGGGTGGTGGTCAGTGGTCACAGCCAGTCCTTGCAGCTGACTGGCCTGGGTAAATCCCTCCCACTGACCTCCCAACAGCAATCAAGGCTCAACTACAAGAGGAGGGTGTACTCAGCCCACATAAAGGGGGCACCTCAGGTACCCAGTTTAGGTGACATGGGAGGCTGTGCCACTGGACCCTGCAGGACATCTACTACATTAGGTCACACTACCAAGACAGGGAGTCACAGAAGCTCTACCTAATACACAGAAACAAACACAAGGAGGTTGCCAAAATGAGGAGACAAAGACACATGGACCAAATGAAAGAACAGATCAAAACTCCAGAAAAAGAACTAAACAAAATGGAGATAAGCAATCAATCAGATGCAGAGTTCAAAACACTGGTTATAAGGATGCTCAAGGAACTTAGTGAGGACTCAGTGGCATAAAAAAAGATCTAGTTAGAAACAAAGGATACACTAATTGAAATAAAAAAACAATTTAGAGGAAAACAAGAGTAGAGTAGATGAAGTTGAGAATTAAATCAATGATCTGGAACATAAGGAAGCGAAAAACAACCAATGAGAACAACAAGAAGGAAAAAGAATCCAAAAAAATGAGGACAGTATAAACAGCCTCTGGGAAAACTTCAAGCATTCCAACATTCGCATCACAGAGGTGCCAGAAGGAGAAGAGAAAGAGCAAGAAATTGGAACTTTGAAAGAATAATGAAAGAAAACTTCCCTAACTTGGTGAAGGAGATAGACCTGCAAGTCCAGGAAGCACAGTGTGTCCCAAACAAGATGGATGCAAAGAGGTCCACTCCAAGACACATCATAATCAAAATTCCAAAGGCTAAAGATAAAGAGAGAATTAAAATCAAGAGAAATGCAGTTAAGTTACCTACGGGGGAGTACTATAAGACTGTCAGGCGATTTCTCAAAAGAAACTTTGTATGCTAGAAGGAACTGGCAAGAAATATTCAAAGTCATGAAAAGCAGGGACCTACAGCCAAGATTGTTCCACCCAGGAAAGATATCATTTAGAATCTAAGGGCAAAGGAAAAAACCTAAAGGAGTTCATCATCACAAAACCATTGTTAAATGAAATGTTACAAGGACTTAAGAGAAAGGAAGATCAAAACTATGAGCTATAAAATGGTAATAAGTAAATATTTATCAATAATTGAATCTAAAAATCAAACTAAGCAGACAAGAAGAACAGAGACAGAATCATGGATACAGAGAGCATTTTGATGGCTGCCAGATGACAGGAAGTGGGTGTGGCCAAAGAGGTGAAGAGGTGAGGGGATTAAGAAGTACAGATAGGTAGTTACAGAATAGCCATGGGGATGTAAAGTACAGTATAGGAAATGGAGTAGCCAAAGAACTTATACACATGACCCATGGACATGGACATGAACAATGGTGGGAGAAGTGTCTGAGGGAGTGGGGGGAGTCTCTGTGGAGCGGGGCAAAGGGGGAAAAATCAGGACAACTGCAATAGCATAATCAATAAAATATAATTTTAAAAAAGAATTTAAAATAAAAAAGTTTCTTAGAAAGGTCACCATTTTATTGGGTCTTAAACAATCGATTCTTCACAATAAGAAAAGAACATCACTTAAATAAACTTTTAGAAAAGTACAGAACAAGTCAATATATTCATAAGCTTTTGTCTTCCTCAGGACCTGAATTCTGGTGCAAGCTTTGCAAATTCTTTCTGAAATCTCAATTTTTTAAATTGAGAGCAACTGTCCAAGAATCTCTAAGGTCCCTTTCAGAGCTATGCTCCTTTGGAAATACTGTTAAAATTATATCTCTCTTCATACATGCTTTTTAAAAATGAAAAGCAATACACACACAGAATAATTCAAAAGCTATTGACACCCAAATCCCTCTTCCAAAGCCTATAGATAACCACTGTTTTCTTTTGTATCCTCAGAAAAAAACAAAAAACACACAAAACCAAAAAAGAGGCATATACCAGAAAACACACACACATACATATACTCTCTCATATTCCTTGTAGTCACATATATACCTTATTTTTTCTAAAGGCTGCTAAGAATTCTACTGTATGCTGATGTGTGGTTATCAGGATTTTGCTACTGCAAATAATGTAACAAAAAAGTATATCTGAACATAAGTGCAAGCAAGCCCAAGAACCTGTGCAGTTTACTTTGATAGATAATGCCAAACTGTCCTAAAAATGTTGTCCCAGTAATACATATTCCCCATACAATTGCCTGATTCTCCATACTTCTGAGCATCTATCCTCGATACACTATTTCATCCAGGATGGCCAGAGACAGGGAGACATAAACAAACCTTAAGCAGACGAGCCTGTGAGATTTAGACTCTCTCCCCCCAGGGAAAAGGCCAGAAATATCTTTTATGAATTAAGTGGAAAAACTCCAGCCAAAAATATACCAGAAATGATACATGGTACTTGTTTGTTTACAAGATTTAAGTGTTGTTGTTTCCTTCAAATGTTTGTAAAAGAAAATACTGACAGAAAATAAATTTTGGGGGCATGGAGAGGAAACACAAAGAGAGTAGGTGTGCAACTTGTATTGCAGATTCTATTAATTACAAGGAGACCCAGTTGTGTCATAGATCAGGATATGAATTTAATAACATGTATGACTAAATTCCTTTACATATAATCTGGCCACTTTAATCCACAGATGTTTACCCACAGTAAAAAGTCAATTTAGTTCCTTATCTTTATCGCTGGCAAAGGATCCCTATTAATTCAGCTTTTTACCCCAAAATTAATTGGAATAGTGCATTACTGCAGAGGAAATAAAAGTGTTAATAACTGCAGTCAGCAGTGACCTCTGAAAAAGGCTCACTATTCACTTGACCCAGAAAACCCCATAAAATCATGCAAATCAGGAGGTTCAAATCTTCATGTTCACTTTAAGAACACTAATGAAACTGTCCAGACCATCACGGTATGCATAATCAAAAAGCCACCAAGCATCTGAAGGATGTCACTTTACAGAAGTAATGTGTGCCATTCCATCCTTACAACGGGGGAGTTGGCAGGTGTGCTCAAGCCAAAGAGTGGGGCTGGACACAGGGTTGGTGGCCCAAAAAGAATGCTGAATTTTTGCCGCACATGCTTAAAAACGCAGAAAGTAATGCTGAACTTAAGGGTTTAGATGTAGATTCTCTGGTCATTGGGCACATCCAGATGAACAAAGCTCCTAAAATGCAGCACGGAACTTACAGAGCTCATGGCGAATTAACACACACAGAAGCCCTCAGACCTGCCACATTGCAATGATCCTTACTGAAAAAGAGCAGACTGTTCCTAAACCAGAAAAGGAGTTTGCACAGAAGAAAAAGATACTCCAGAAGAAACAAAAATGTAAGGACTGGGAATAAATTCAGCATAAAATAAATACTAATAAAAAAATTTTTAAGTGTTAATAAAGCACATAGGAAGCAACTCTTGCTGTATTTTAAAAGTGGCTTTCACTGAATAACTGGAAAAATGCCTAGCATGTAGTAGATAATAAGTAACTGTTAAGTCATACTATCCATTGTGAAAAGTATCATCTTCATTTAACAGGAAATATTTGCAAAGAACCATGTAAACATCAGGCAACTCTAGGAATGTGTGTATGTGTGGATGTGTGTGTATATGGGGGAGCACATAAGTTTCTAAAAATAAATATAGTCAAAAGTTCTTATTTTACTGTCCTATAATTTGCTATTATAGCTGACTCTGAACTGCATGGGTCCACCTATAAGCAGAATATTTTCAATAAATATACAGTCAGACCTCTGCATCCTCTTGTTTCCCATCCACAGATTTCATGGATGCAGAGAGCCAAGTCTAGGCACTGCTCTACACACTGTATGTACGGGATCGAGTATCCTAAGATTTTGGTGGCTGCCCACAGAGGGTCCTAGAACCAATCCCCCACAGATACTGAGGGATGACTATAGTTAAATTTCTGGCAAGTCAAAAGTTATACATGGATTTTCAACTACATGGGGATCAGTACCCTAACCCCCACATTGTTCAATGGTCAATTGTGTAAGTATCTTATCTTCAGTTGTAGTGTGCTATCATCAAATTGGGTGAGGGAGGAGAAAACATACTTCGGTCTTACACTAAAACATGAAAAAAAATTTTTAAAGTGTATAATCAGGGAAATGCAGTATATCTAATGCAATATGTTTGTTTCCAGCAGAAGCTTCCTCTAATTTTACAAGTAGGAAAATACAGTTTAGGAACACTCAATGTGAGATTACTCCCAACACATTCTTTTCCTCTCCTAATCCAAGTAAACCAACCACATTCAACATTAATTCTCTTAAGAAAACTGCCCCCAGTCTCTTCTATTATCAAGGATCACTTTTTTAAAAAAAGAAAGCAATTTTAACCACTAATAGGAAGCACTTAGAATCAAGGTAAGCCTTATACACACCTACAAATAAAACTAACCAAGCACAATCACCCGGCTGGTGTAGCTCTGTGGACTGAGTGTTGGCCTGTGAACCAAAGTGTCATCGGTTCGATTCCCTAGTCAGGGCACATGCCTGGGTTATGGGCCAGGTCCCCAGCAGGGGGCTTGTGAGAGGTAACTACACATTGCTGTTTCTCTCCTCTCTTTCTCCCTCTCTTCCCCTCTGTCTAAAAATAAAATAAATAAAATCTTTAAAAAAAAACATCTTACCAAGCACAGCAAGTCCTATACTGAGGGCCAGAAGCATCGCTCTCAAAATGAGGTGGTCTTCTCAACCATAGTTCTGACTACATCACGAATGATCAGTGCCAATGCCAGACACTGGACTCAGAGCACACAGTTCCAGGTGTTCAACAAAGTATCAACTGGGAAAGGGAGGGGGGAGTTGAACTAAATGGGTCACAAAATCAAATAAAAGGGTTACCTGGCAAGGTCCTGCCTATGATATTATCAAAAAATCATGTGGGGGATCCCCAAATTCTAATACTTAATAAAGAATCCCTTACCTGTAGGCATATGATTTGTATGGGCCCTTTAAGACTAACTGCAGCTGAAGAAAAAGTCTTCTTGGTGTTGGCAAGTTCTACTGAAAGGAGTTCAGTGCCCCAATCTACCAGGCTGAATTCCACAGCTTTGTATAAATATTTTAGGTTAAGAGTTTTCAAATAAATCAAAGAAAAACAAATATTCCACTCACATAATTAAAGAGGAAGCCTCAGACTAAAATGAAATAATTACATCCTTCAATACAATCTACTGTTTCCAAGACACACAAGAATCTACTTCTTGGGCTTGAAATTGGTATTAAGTAGCAAAGGATGAAGAAGAGAAGATAACTGACTACTTGAAATTAATTCGAAAATCAAATCTAAAGACTCCCAATTTAACACTGAGCTTGTACTTAAGTCAAAACCAAAGTAAAGCAGTATTTGGTTGGGTTCCTTTTACACTGCAGGCTACTATGACATAAAAGAAAATAATGGTTCATGATTGGCTGTAGACAGTCTGGTAACCAAGTGCCTTATTGGTTACTGCCCATACCTTCCTTATCCAATCAAATCATGTAATGCAAATAACTTCCAAATATAAGTAGATTGGGGTTTTTTTTTTCATTGTTTTCATGAGTTTTCAATAAGCATGTATTCTATACCAGGCACAGCAGTCAAAGCACAGTCCAGTAGAGAAATGGAGGTGTACTCTCTTCCTGCATAAAAATTACCGAAAACTAATGTCTAATGTCCTTGAGACTTCTACGTAATTTATAATTAACTCAATCACTCCTATAAACATTACATGTCTATAAATGTTGACTTTCATAACTGATGTTAATTTAGCTAATTCAAAATATCTTTACATTATAGTTGGCAATAAAGATAATACTGTTATCCTCATTATTCTAGAATGAAATTATGACCTTTATTTTAATTCCTATCATAATTAAAGATGAAAATTTATTAAGAAAAGAAACTTTAAAAAATACTGTAGATATATATAGTGAAATCACTCACAATTTATTGGGGGGAAAAGACTGGAGTCAATATAGTGCTCACTATCCAATCTGTAGATTCTTCAGCTCCTTTGTTGTCTCCCTGTCTTCAAATAGTGATAACTGAGTAGGAAGAGAATAGATAAATTTAAGTCCATCCATTTTCTTATTTGTGAGCTTGGTCAAAGAACTGATGACAAAGTTTGGAGGAATTTGTAAAAATGACCTTTTGGCATTATAAAAAACTCTAATCAGATACTGTTAAAAGAGTACAGGGGAAAAGCACCCACAGAACTCTGGGATAAACTTTGAATACATTTTTTAAACAATTTTTATATACAGTAAAATTTATCTTTTGTACAAAATTATATAGTCTGTGAATTTTGACAAAATTCACATGTAATCACCACCACAATCAAAATAACAAAAGTTTTCATGTGAATTTTAGGACAACCACCATAAATAAGAGTTATCTAAAGGGTTTCAAAAGATTTCTAACAAGTAAAAGCAGATAAAACAGGACCTAAAAATTTAAACAAGGAATTACGGAAAATAGAGGAATATTGGCCCCTCTCTACTCTTACTCCTGACTTCTAGCCAATTCAAATCACTACGAATCACTCCCATTTCTTAAATTCCCATGGCATCAGTTACCACGTACAAACGTATCTCTTCTATACCACAAACTAACTTCCTAATACAAGATGTTTCGTGGCTATACAAATTCAGTAAGTCCAAAATGGAAGCCCATCTTCCTCCTGCCCGCCCTCAAACACCCTGTTTTTCAGTAGTCCTGCCATTCATCCAAGTAGTCAAACTAGAAACCTTGGAGATATCCTTAACTTTCCAAACCCCCTCACTACCCCCATTCCTCCACTTCTCATCCCCCAATTTAGTCAATCACCATGTCTTGTCAATTTTACCTCAGATATATATCCCAAAATGGTCTATTTTTCTTGATCCCCACAACCAACAACCAACTTAATCAGCTCAGAACATTAGTGTACTGCAGTATTACCTTAATTAATGCAATACTTTGTTTCATACCTGCAGAATAAGCCATTTTTTCACCACAGCATCTTTGCATATAATGTCTTCCCTACCCAGAATGCCTTTCCTTCATCTCTGTAAACATCTACTCTAATCTCTAAGCAAAATCAAATGCATTCTGCTCATCACTCTTAACATGTAAACCTCTTGCTGTTATAATTATTTTTTCCACTAGATTGAGAGTACCAAGAGGGCACTTAACTGTATTATATATTTACCTTGATTAAGTCTTGTGTCTAGACAGTGTCCAGCAAATAGTAGATGCTTAATAAATCTTTTTAAAAACAAATGAATGAATATATCATAATCCAGATAAAATGACTTCCTTTTGTTAAGATTCCATGCTTACCAAGTGATCTTTTGCTTAGCCCAACACAGTAGTCATATAATTTCGGGCAAGTTACTTAAAAAACCTCTCTGTGCCTCAGATTCCTCACCTGCAAAATACAGAAGAATACCTCTCCTATAAAGTTACTGTGAAGATTAAATGAGTTAGATGCATGTAAAATGCTTAAAGCAGTACCTGGCACATAGCAAGTGCTCAGTAAACATTAGCTATTGTTATTAGTTTTTTATTTAAAAAATTTTATTTAGATTTTATTATTTTTAAGAGAGGGGTGAGGGAGAAAGAGAAAAAGAAACATCGATGTGTGGTTGCCTCTCAAGCGCCCCCTAGTGGGGACCTGGCCCATAACCCAGGCATGTGCCCTAACTGGAAATCGACCCTGGCCCTTTGATTTTGCAGGCCGGCATTCAATCCACTGAGCCATACCAGCCAGGGCTGTTACTAGTTTTTTAATAATACGAATGCTGGGAGAAGAATGCACTAAGAAGACACGTTTTCTTGATCACAGAAAAAACTACCCCTCAGTGTACATGAGGGTTTATCTGTCAGCTCCTTGCTGAGATCAATCAACCTAAGTGACGAAGAAACAGAGTTTACTTGCAAAACAGGACTGGATCCTGAATCTTGAAGAGCCCATCAAGTTAGTACCATCCTGACAGGGCTTGTAAGAAGAGCTAGTTGGTCACCTATGACACCTTACCTTGGTTCCTTCTAAAGGCAACATTTTGGTCAAAGATAGTACAATTTAGTGAAAAGAATGTGAGGCTAGGAGGGAGATACTTAAACTATGTCACTAATTAGCTTTGAATATGATTGTGTACTTTAAAGAGAAGGTCTCTAAGTTTAAAAAAGTACTGGTCTCTCTCAGTTATCCACACTAAGGAGCTGAGAAGTGGTATAATTATTCAAAACAGATAATGAAAAAAGAAATCCTTAACACTTTATTTTAGAATGTATTGTGTAATTTCTCCTATAGATTTATATCCAAAATTGTATCTGGGCTGAACTAATAATAAAATGTATTTACATAGCCTGGCCGTACATTAAAAACGTCATGGGAGTGAATTAAATGTATAAGAAGGAAACCAGCATGAGATAAATTCCTACAGATTATTTACATGAGGATTATTGAAAACTATTATAATAATTCTTCTCAACCTCACAGCATCCTCTTGAGGCTCAATCTTAGCCATAAAATTCTTTCAAATGGAAATCTCTAAATGTCACTTAGAAATAAATGATGAAAACAACTGAGTGTTTAAAGGTGAATCAATCTAAACCTCTGAAGCCATGAGAGAATCATCCAATTGAGGATTTTTGCTGCCACAGATGTAGAAGTGCATTATTGTGCCTAAAGAGCCAGAAGTAAGTATCGGCCTAACTGCAGGCCAATTCATTTCATAAGGCCAAGGTATTCTTGAAAGGTCATGTAACAATTTCAGTGCCAGAAAGTACTTCGGTGACCACCTTGTCTAAACCCTTTGATTTTATAGAAGAAACAGGGATCCGTTAAACTTGCAACATGTCTGTCAAACTACATAGTAAAATAAATATTTAAGTATTGGGAAGTTCATTAAAAATTTGAGATATAATTGACACATAATGCTGTATTAGTTTTAGGTGTACAACACAGTATTTGATATATGTATATATTGTGAAATGATCACCACAAAAAGTTTAGTTAGCATCCACTATCACACACAGTTACAAAAAACATTTTTTTCTTGTGACGAGGATGTTTAAGATCTATAGGAAGTTCATTATTTAAATAATTCACCTATAATAATAATTAACCTTCTACATTCACCTATAATAATAAATAACCTTCTACATTTCTTATAAAAAAAGACTTTAATATATTCAGTTTTGCTTAAATTGGGCCACATTTATATATCTGCTTTATTTTACAGATCCATACTGCACAACTTCAGATGTCCTAAAAATAAAATTGGTCACCTGGGATCTAACTTCAATCCTGTACAAGCCTCTCCACTCACCACAACATGAACCATCCTCTCCCATTAGTCTAGACTCTACTGCTTTGCAGCTCACATGCACAATCATCTATCTTTTTTCTCCCCATGTGTCTTCCTCAAATTTGTTCATATCATTCTGAAAGCCAAGAATGCTCTCCTACCTTCTACTCGAATTATCTCCCTTCTGGATCCAGGTTGAAGCTTTTCCTAATCACCCCAGTTCACTCTGAATTCCTATAGTACTTATTACTACTTTCTTAGCAGTTAACAAATGTTACTTAGAATCCTTTACCTGATAATTAAAATAAGATGTCCAGAAATGTAATTGTTTTGTGTATAAGTCTTTGTCTACCCCCAAAATTCTCTTTTGGTGGGTCTAGTGAGACCTAGGAACAGGTACTTGAAAACCAAAACAAAAGAGCTGGTAGAAGAATAAAGATTTTTCCCTTTATTAAAATGTCCTTTAATGCTGTTTAAATTTCCTTTTAACTATAAAAGTATATAAAGAGTAATTGGGGAAAAAATTGAATACTGCATACCCTTTAACACAGAAATTCTTATTCAGTATATAATAATTTATATACAAGAATTTTCATAATAGCATAATTTATAAGCAAAAACTGGAGAAAAAAGAAGTTCATTAGTAAGGAATTGGTCAAATAAAATATGATGCATCTATAGAACAGAATTCTATGTATTTACTTCAAAAGATTATTTTTAGTAACATGAATCTTTTAATTTTTTAATCTTTTTTTTTCCTGTTTTCCCACTTGTATTACAGAAAAAGCAAATCTTTTTATTCTGAAAAGAAAATACAGTGTAGATTTTGAAATTACACACACCTCTTTTCAAGAATTTGTGTGTAGTGTCCTACATTTACTATTGTTGCCACCACTTACGGAATGACACACTATCTCGTGGAGAGAAGTAGTCCCTGACAACGTATACCAGGTCTACATGCAATTAGCTTCCCTGCTGTTTTCATGTTGTTTCTTCAAGCAAGAAGTTTCTGAAATAAGCGACCAATGATTTTCACTGAAGGAAGTTTCTCACCTATGCAGAGTAGGTTTCCGTAAGTGGTGATGGGATGGCAACGAGTCAAGTCATCATCAGACCACCAACATGGAGAGGACTACCACTGGTCGAGTTAACATCTCAGGTCAACAGATTTGAGTACTAGGGTATACTAAGGCCCTGTATTCTAAGACACTGTGTCTTTGTGTTGACAGATTTCAACTTCAATGGCCCCCATAGCCATTCCACTGCAGATGCTCATCCACGCACATACCTTAGCAAGGGTCTCTTGGAATTTTCTCTACTTCCCAGATACCAACTTCTGAATTTTTCTCTCTGAACTCCTATTCCCTCTACTCCAAAAGGAAGGGAAGAGTCAGGAGGAGAAAAGAGCAAGCGCAGAAGCCCGGAAGGAGGATCTAGCTGGGTATGTTGGAAGAGCAGAAGGCAGGTCAGCGCAGCCTGAGCCTGGTGAAGAAGGGAAAATGCTGCACCAGACACAGAAAAGGACTATGCACATCTCAGAGGGCCTAACAGGTCATCATAATGACTTGGGGCGTAGTTATTTTCATAAATTTTGCATTCCCATGGCAAATCAATTATATATAAATGAAATCTAAATCTATGTTTCAAACCTCATCTGCTCTTCCAAAATCCAGTGCAAGAGATCAACTGCCTACCTGCTAGGCAGCCTTTCCTAAATGACAATACATGCAAAGTCAAACACTACCTTTTTTCCCAAACCAGCTCCTTCTGCCTATTTTATATCTGCTGATAGACCAATCATTCATCCAGACTAGGTATCTCAAAGCTATCTTCATTCCTTCCTATTGTCCACTGCTACTAGATGTGGGCTCCACAGGTCCTCAAATCTCCAACTGACTCTTTCTATCCTAGTCCCATTGCTCCCATTCCAATTCACATTATAACCAATTCTTGTTCAAATTACTTGAATAGGCTAACCAGTTCTTTCTTCATCAAATTTACCCAAATGATGTCATTTAGACACTTTTAAGACCATCAATAGGCAGATAATATATAAATGTATTGCTCCAAGTTCCGACTTCAAACTCCACTCATATATTTCTGCCTACTTAACATATTTATACTTAGTTTCACTCACATCTACCTCAAATTTAACATGTCTAAAATTGAACTCCTGATTTCCGATCTTCCCTCCAAATCCCACACCTACGCTTCCTATTCCTCTACCCCCACTCCCATCTTAGTAAGTGGCACCTCTACCCATCCAATTGCTTGAGCCAGAAACCTGGGAGTCATCCTTGACACTTTCTTCTCCCTCAACTCCCACATTCAATCTATAATTAAATGAATTCTTTCTTTAACACACTTCCTAAATCCATCTACTTCTCTCCATTGCCTCTGCCACCAAGTCCAAGCTGCAAAGATTCTTATTTAAGTGGTATGAGGTACAGTCCAGGCATCAAGATTTTTGAAAGCTCCCCAGGTAATTTTAACATGCAATTAAGGGTGAGAATCACTGCTCTACAGGTTCTCCCACTAACCTCTGTGACCTCATTTTTACCACTTTCTCCTTTGCTCACTTAACTCCAGCCACACTGGCCTCCGTGCTGGTTCCTTGAACTTGCCAAGCACGTACATTCCACACGATTTTTGCCCCTGCTATGCCCTCTGCCTGGAGTTCTGATTCACTCCTTCACATTCTATAGTCAAACATTACCTTTTCAGTGATTTAGAGAGGCGGTCCCTTGCCCTTCTATCTCAAATTGCAACTCCACCCCAACATTCCCTATCTCTTTCTCTAGCTTTATTTTTCTCCTTGGGACTTTCCACTTTTTAACATACCATGTGTTTTCTTTATCTTGTTTATATACTTTATGAGAGCAGGGATTTTTATCTGTTTTGGTCCTTAACTATATCCTCAGCACCCAGAAAAACATCTGACATAAAGTAGATAATTAATATTTAACTCCACAGCAAGGCCTTCCCAGATTCCCCCAACTAAATATAATTTCCCTATTATTCCCCTAACACTAATTTATTCCTTTCTTTCAGAATATTTACAGTAATTAGTAATTTTATTTATGTTTATTTGTTGAAGCTCCTTTCCTAGACTATAAGTTCTATGAGAATAAGGACATTCTGTTTGGTTCACCATTACACAGGGTAGGGCAAAAGTAGGTTTATAGTTGTGAGTACAGGAAACACAGAATATATTCTTCTATTATTAGTTATTGCCTTACTTTCCGTATAAACAACTGTAAACCTACTTTTGCCCCATAGGTTTGAGTATTAAAAACAGTTTACTCCTGTATTATTATTTATTACTTATTATTATTTTTAAAGATTATTTATTTACTTTTAGAGAGAGGGGAAGGGAGGGAGAAAGAGAGGGAAAGAAACATCAATGTGTGGTTGCCTCTCGCGCACCCACCCACTGGGCACCTGGCCTGCAACTCAGACATGTGCCCTGACTGGGGAATCGATCCCAGGACCCTTTGGTTCGCAGGCCGATGCTCAATCCACTGAGCTACGCCAGCCAGGGCTATTTATTATTTTTCAATTACTCTTGCCCCACTCTGTATACACCATTCCTCATGCTTAAGTGGCACAGAGTAAGTATTTTAAAAAACGGTCAATGAATAAAACAATAAATGAATAAGAATACATTTTCTGAAAGCACATCTGATCATACTATTTTTCAAAAACTTCCAAATCTATCACTTAACACACATTTTAAACACTGACTGCCTGGCCTTGGTAGAAAACCATCCATGTTCTGGGACAATTTACTTTCCTGTCTTATCTTCCATGCATTTTTGCTTCAGCAATACTACACTGTTCATTATTTCTGGTACACACCCAATACTACTAACAAACACTGCATTTCGCCTCTCTACACTTTTGTTCATGACATTCCTTCTGCCTGAATTCCCTTCCCATTTCTGCCAATTAAAATTCCAACTTTCAAAATACCTACCCTTCACAACCCAGCTCAAAGGCAACCTTCACAAAGACAGTCCTGACTCCCACCCCAACTTCCCCAATTGAATGACCTCTTCCTCTTCTAAACCAAAATATGTTATACTGGTTTAATCCCCTACTCTTTTCGGACGATACCCCTCCCCCGCTTTTTGCAAAACCTTTTGTTTATGGTCAATAGATATTTGTTGAAACAAAGTCACTTAACACCATTACTCCTTTCTTTGTCAGTAAAACACTTAAATTGGGATGGGGGAGGTTACAAAGCTGGAATGGCCTTCTAAAGGCATTCCCTTCTATGTCTTTTCTGAAAAAGCAAGATCTTCCCAAATGCAATTTTTGGAGCTCAGATTTTTAAATGTACTCAACTGTTTGAAAAAAAAATGTTAAACTGCAATGTGCTACTATGATGACATAAATTTCAGAAGCTATATTAAAATGAGTTACCCTAAGAGTATCACATACTTGAAAGAACTGGCTGAAAATCTGAATACCTTAAACTCTGTTGTCTAAAAACAAAAATTACTAGAAAAACATAATTATTCAACAAGAAATCTGAAACATTTTATGATCTTTTAAAATATTCCATTCATTTTTACATCATGTTAAGTGATGTTAAGTAACATTCTAGCAACCCAGTAAAATTCTACCATGAAACACCAGTTATACCTCAAGTTACAGACCTTTGTTTCCCTACCCACACTCTCTCATAAGGTTCCCAAAGTGTAGTCTGTGTATCCCTGGAGGTCCCTTTCAAGGAGTCCATGAAGTCAAAACTATTTTCGTAATACTAAGAAATTGTCTTTTTCATTATGCTGACATTCCACTGGTGGTATAAAATCAATACTGGATGAAACTGCTGATGCCTTAGCATAAATCAAGGTAATGGCATCAAACTGTACCAGAGTCATGTGTCTTTTACCACCATATACTGATGATTTTTAAAAAGCCAATTTCACTTAAGAATGTTTCTGATGAAGCAATAAAAATTATTAATTTTATAAATCTAAACTCTTAAGTACAGGTCTTTTAAATATTCTGTGTGATGGCCCTGGCCGGTGTAGCTCAGTTGATTGGAGTGCCGCCAATAAACCAAAAGATCCTGGTTCGATTCCCAGTCAGGGCACATGCCTACTGGGTTGTGGGTTCAGTCTCCGGTTGGGGTGCATACAAGAGGCAACCAACAGATATTTCTCTTTCACATTAATGTTTCTCTCCCTCCCTTCCCCTCTCTCTAAAATCAATGAGCATATGAGGATAAACATGTAAATAAATAAATATTCTGTGTGAAATGAGAAGTATGCAAAAAGCACTTCTGCAGGATACTCAAGTACAATAGTTTTCTCTAGGAAAAGCACATGTGACTCCATTTAGAGTTGTGAGTTGAACTGCTCTTTTCAGAGTACTTCTTTTACTTGGAACAAAGCACAAACTGGTTATTCAGATATGACTTCATATCTGACTTCAGATTCAGATATTTAGCAGATATTTTCTTGAAAATGAAGTCAGTCTGTCACTTCGAGGAAAACAACTGGCAGTATTTGTTGCCAATGATAAAGCCTAAACCTTTAATCAAAAATTAGAAATTTGGAAATCTTGTGACAGCTTGACAGGTTCCAGTAATTTTTCTGATGAGATGGGTGGTGATATTAACTAACATGCAGGGTTTCCCCCCCCCCAATCCTCACTGGAGGATATATTCACTGATGGGGGGCGGTATGGGAGAGGGAGGGAGAGGGGGCAGGGGGACAGAGTGGGGAGAGAAAGAGAAACATCAATGTGAGAGAGAAACATTGATCAGTTGCCTCCAGTGCCCACCCTGCACTGGGGTCAAACCTGTAACCTAGGTATGTGCCCTGACCAGAATCAAACCTGCAAACTTTTGGTGTATGGGAACAATATTCCAACCAACTGAGTCATGTGGCCAGAGCAAAAAACATGGTTTTTTGATATGACACTATAAAATGTGTCATTTGGAAGATCTCTTTAACTCAATGAACCAATGTTTCTCAAGTAACCAATGTATTAGACTATAAAACCATATACAGGTAAAAGATCCATTCAAAGTGCAAGGCATACTAAGGGATTTTAAAGTAACAATAACATCAATATGACTTCAGATTCCACACTGCATAAGAAACTACCACTTGTCAAGTTCTGGTGTAGTACCATAGAAGAATATGCACAATTGTCTGAAAATACTCCTCCTTTTTCCAACTGTATCATTTAAGGCCATATTTTCTTTATATACTTCGACCAAAACTATCATATCAGACTGAATATAAAAGAAATGAGAATCTAGCTGTCTTCTATTGAGTGGATATTTAAGAGATTTGCAAAATTATTTTAAAAAGTCACTCTTCTAATTATTTTTTAAAAAGATTTTTATTTATTTTTAGAGAGAGGGGAAGGGAGGGAGAAAGAGAGAGAGAAACCTCAATGTGTGAGAGATATATGGATCAGCTGCCTCTCGCAGGCCCCCTACTGGGGACCTGGCCTACAAGCCAGGTCTCTGCCCTAGCTGGGAATCAAACCAGTGACCTTTCGGTTTGTAGGCTGGCACTCAATCCACTGAGCCACACCAGCCAGGACTCACTAATTTTTTTAAAGTTATTTACATAAAAATACAGGGGCGGGCAAAGTAAGTTTTCAGTTGTAATACAAATAAAGAATACAACAATTAATACATAATAATACAAGAATAAATTCTGTTTCATGTACTCACAACTGTAAACCTACTTTTGCCCCACTGCTGTATATTATTTATATTAACATGAGATAAGTAGTATTTCTAAAAAATTTTTTCCATTTTGATTTCTAATTTAGTTCATAGCAATAGATATAAGCCACATTAAAAAAACAACAACAACAAACTCTTTGGGTCCTCGATGATTTTTTAAGAGTACAGAGTTTGAGAACCACTGTTCTAAGAGAATCTCCCTCTTATTCCAGACACTCCCAACATTGCTGTTTGTACCAAATCTCCCCTCCACCCATTCTCAACCACAGTTGAACCTGGGGAGATATCTGGCCCAAGGGAAATCAAGCCTTACACTGACCAACTCAGATATCACTCAGGAATCTGAATTACGTCTCATGGATACTGAGGTCTATTTATGGTGGAACACTAGAGTCCATTAACTCTTACTGTTGAAGATATCCTTGGAACTGTTTTTGTTCCAGCCCTTTCTGGGGCTTGATTGTTCAGCTTTTTCTTGTATTCTATGACAGCTACTTCCTTTTGATAAATCTTTTATATGAGCTATTTTAAATAAGTTTCTTTTCCTCCATTTGAAAGATCAGATCCCTATATAAAAAATAAAAATCACTCCCAAAAAACTAAAAATTCAATGGGAATTGTAGGCTCATGCAGAACAAGAGACAAACTTGATCAGCCTTAATTCTTTTCATTTTTTTGGAGAAAACCATTCTATATGCGATGTCTATATATATATATTTAAAGATTTTATTTATTTATTTTTAGAGAGGAGAAGGGAGGGAGAAAGAGAGGGAGAGAAACATCAATATGCGGTTACCTCTTGAGCGGGGCTACTGGGGGCCTGGCCTGCAACCCAGGCATGTGCCCTGACTGGGAACTGAACCAGCGACTCTTTGGTTCGCAGGCCAGCACTCAATCCACTGAGCCATACCAGCCAGGGCTCATGTCAATATATTTTAGACAGCAAATTGCTTCATAAAAATACACCAATCTGACAGGGTTTTTCAGGGAGGTTGATAAAAAAAAAAAGAACAAGGTCAGTGAGACTTGTACCAGATATGAACAATTATTATAAAGCTATGATAATTAAGTATGCAAACAATTAAGAATACAGGGTAGAAAATACAGATACAAATACTCATATATTTGGAAACCTAAAGTAGTAAGTGGTAGGGGGATTTAATAAATGATGCTGGGGTAGTTGGTTAACCTTATGGAAAAAGAAATTAGATCCCTATTTCACAACAAACACCAGAATAAATTCTAGGTAGATTAGAGACCTAAATGTGGAAAGCAAAACTTTAAACTTTTAGAAGATAATTAGGATGTAAATATTACCTCAGTATAGAGGAGTCTTTCATTCAGAAACAAAAGACACACACAACAAAGGAAAAACATAATAAATCTGATTCTGTTAAAATTTAAAACTTAGTTTCAATAAAACACAGAATAAAGTTAAAAAACAAATTAAAATACACTCATTAGGATGACTGCTATTAAAAAAAAAACAACAGAAAATAACAAGCATTGTGGAGGATATACAGAAATTGGAATCCTTGTGCACTGTTGGTAAGAATGTAAAATAGTGCAGCCACTACGTTAAACAGTATGGCAGTTCCTCAAAAAAAAAAATTAAAAACAGAATTACCCTATGATTCAGCAATTCTACTTCTGGGTATATATCCAAAAGAACTGAAAGCAGGGTCTCAAAAAGGTATGTTTACAATGTTCATAGCAGCATTATTCACAATAGCCAAAAGATGAAAGCAACCTAAGCGTTCATCAACAGATGAATAAACACACACAATGGAATATAATTCAGCTTTGAAAAGGAAGGAAATTCTGACACATGCCACAACATGGATGAATCTCATGGACATTATGCTAAGTGAAATAAGCCAAAACCAAAAGGACAAATACTGCATGATTCCACTCATATGACGTATATAAAGAAGCCAAAATCAGCCCTGGCTGATGTGGCTCAGTGGACTGAGTGCCAGCCTGCAAACCAAAGGGTTGGTGGTTCCATTCCCACACAGGGCCCAAGCCTGGGCTACGGGCCAGATCCCCAGCAGGGAGCGCTTGAGACACAACCACACACTGATGCTTCTCTCCCTCTCTTTCCCTCTCTCTAAAATTAAATAAAATATTTTTTTAAAAAAGTCAAAATCACACAAAGTAGTACCTGTTTATAAATACCAGAAAAGAATTACATAAATCTCAAATTAAGGAGATGAATGATTACATATACATTTTTCTGACAAATAAATAGACAGGAAGAATTAGAGGCTTTCAGAAAACTACTGCAAGCCCTTCTCTGACGTAGCTGGTACCACAGCAAGATTTATGCCAACAGCTTCTTAAAAAGAGAGTCAAGAAAAAAGGCCTTCATGGTCAAATAAGGGTTACTGTCTGCATGTTTAATCCCCACTCTGAGGTCTACAGCCAGCTCTCCCAAAGTGGCACGACCAGCTCTGCCACACAGAGCAGGCAGGCAACTACTGCCCTATAAAACATGACCACAGCTGTCGGAATGAAGGCCCAAGCGTTTCCTAAAGAGGCTATATACTTTAGAATACTTAGAATATTTTTTCCTATAATGGGAGTTTGTCAAAAACAAAAGCAAAAGAAACTACTGGATCTTAGTACCAAATGTGTCAGCAGAGCCTTTCAGAGTGATTCACCATGCCTGAAAACAAACACAAGAAACAGGTGTGCTTCCCTGAATACACAACCAGAATTTAACGTGGTGCCAGTACTGTTTTATGGAACCAGGTTGAGAATAACGTTATAATGTCTGGAAGTAAATATGATGAGTGGTGAAAAGAAAAACAAATTTCAGGTAAATATCCGAATACTGTTATTACCAAGCTTTGTGTAATCTGAAATCAGTTTACTTAAATAAGGGTACTCATAATACCACTACTTGACAGGAGTCTAATGAAACATTTTCTGCTGAGGCAGGAATTACCCCAGCCCCTAAAACCAGCTTTAGAATGCATTTCCACCATATCTTTCGTTTGTATTAACCTTCAGTAGTGGGATGGAGTTTCAGAAAACACTGTGGATACACGAACATTTCTCCTGAGTCTACAGTGCACAGTAGAAACCCACAGGATTCAGCACTGTTCTGGACCAAGTTAAGACAGCTAGATATTAGAGTTCATGACCTATCTGAAAACTTTCCCTAATTAAGAACAATTTGTCTCACTGCTTTTTTTATTCTGAAAATCTAGTGATAATGAAAAAAAAATGCTATTACGGCATAATCTTACATAACAATCTGTCTGGAGAAATGTATATAAACTGAGGAAAAGAGAGAAAAGACAAATAAGTACTTGTGCATATATACACACAGGTAAAGATGTTTTTATATAACAATCAAAACACCACATCTCCCAGGAAGCTTGTAAACACAATTTCAGTCTCTAAAGTTCATTTTGTGTACCCTTCATCTCAGAAAAAAAGCAACACTGCTCATGATAGAAGAAATTCCCCAGGCTCTTCTACAGCCTTGTGTGAAGTGGGAGGGGGAGTGTAAGGGAGCAATGCTCTCTTCAGAGGCACTACCTGTCTTTCACAAAGAATGTTCAAGAAAAGGAATCAGTGAAGTCTAAGAGCAAGAATCCTGCAATGTCAGTGGCACAGAAATGAGTCAAACACTAGGTGCATTGTATTAAAATAAATGCACCTTTATTTTTTAGAATTTGGTTCCAGAAGCTCCATAGGGAAATGAACGGCATAATTTATTAAAAGGGAAGAAAATGTGATACACGCAAGTATGCACACTGACAGAGAGGTTCCACATCTGGGACAGGGAAATACAAAGCGAGACAGAAACTTCTTGCACTAGAAGGCAAGGAAGCAAGGAAGTGCTCAGACACCAAGCTTAAAGGGCTTCCACAGGCCAAATATGGGACATCCTGAACATCAAAGAAAAGCAGATTTTGGTAAAGCACAGAGCAAATTAAAATCTGTAAGTTTATAATGATGCTAAAACAAAAAGTAAGAAAAAGAAACAATTTGCCACCCTTAGAAGTGGTTATTATACCAACCCCTTATTCAGAAAATTGTCAAAGGAAAAATTAAGAATTTACTTTAACTGTTTGGTAGAAATTACAATTTATTCCTAACTGATGAGGGAAACTTTTACAGAATTTTGGAGGAATGAGATTTAGAAAATTACCATTTTGCAACAACCAAGGAAATAACTGGCAAGGATCATCATCATTAGATGAAAGGCTGCTGGAGAAGTATAATAGTATGTGCCAAAGTGTCACCACTCTGCAGATTACTTGCTAATTACAAAGGAAAAAAAAAGTCTTTTCAATAGAGACACATGGTATTTATCATCTTAAAAATGATCAAACTCAGCATCGATAGTGAAACATTATAATATTACATTTCTCTTATTATGGTGCAATATGAGGTGCAGAGCAACACCTATCAAGTATTTATACCAAAAATGTTTAACCTGATTCTAATCAACCCGTTAGACTTCACTGCCAGTTGATAGGAAATACAGGAATAAAGGAATGAATTAAATAAAGCTGTGAGAAAACAATCGGAGAATTCTAGAAGTGACATATTCTATAAGACAAATGGCCTGGTCTCTTAAAAAAGTCAGTATTATGTGGCTTCTATATACACTGTTCTAGATTTAAAGACACTAAAGAGACATGTTTGGAGAAAAAAGAAAATCCAACAACTAAAAAGTGTCATCTTCAGGACAACTGGAAAAATCTGAACATGAACTGGGTATTAGATGGTATTAGGGAATTACTGTTAATTGCCTTAACTATGACAATGTATTTTAAGAACAATTAAGAAAAACAATGTATTTTAGGAAGAAACATCTAACATAGTCAAAGTATTAAAATATTAATGTATTATGTATGACATCTGCAATATAAAAATTTATATATATAAACACACATGCACATATATAAAACAAATATAGTCAAATATGAACAACTGGCAGTAGTGTTCAACCTGGTATCTCTGGGCCACACTGGAAGAATAAGAGTTGTCTTGGGCCACACATGAAATACACAAACGCTAATGAAAACTGATAAACAAAAAAAAGATTTTAAGTAAATTGAAGATTTTGTGTTGGGCCACATTCACAGCCATCCTGGGCTGCATGTGGTCCACGGGCCAGGGGTTAGTCACCCCCGATAGGAATAATTGGTATAAAGGTGATAATTGTACTATTCTTTCAATTTTTCTGTACGTTTAAATTTTTTTCACTTAAACAATTGTAAACCAAAAAGTGGGGCTCAAAATGCACTCCTTCCAGGAAGGTATCCCAAATGAACTCTCCTAAAACTATTAATCCTTTGTTTACAAAGTCCTCTCAGCACAGAACAGTGTACTAATGTTCCCGTTCTGTTTTCTGTTCTCTTATTATTTCATATATTCAGCAGATTTGGTTTTCCAGCAGGACTGCAAGCTCCTTCAGGAACAGACATCTTTTTAATGCTTTTCTATTTCCTTGCAGCTCATAGTTAAGTATTTTGCAGTCAGCAGACTTTTAACAAATAGTAGTACTGCCCAGTAGTACTGGCTGGTGAGGTTCAGTGGATTGAGTGCCGGCCTGCAAACCAAAGGGTTACTGGTTCAATTCCCAGTCAGGGCACATGCCTGGGTTGCGGACCAGGTCCCCAGGAGGAGGCGCTCAAGAGGCAAACCACACAATGGTGTTTCTCTCCCTCTCTTTCTCCCTCCCTTCCCCTCTCTAAAAATAAGTAAAATCTTAAAAAAATAAATAAATAAAAGTAGCAGTACCAATATTCTGTGTAGGTACTCATAAAGAACCTTAACTGAGTTTGCTTTTCAATTCCTCAACAGAATGGCAGTTCACTTGAATAAAATCATTTTGAGTCACAGCTATTAAAAGACCCTAAAACCTCACTTATGGGCTTACAGAAGTTGACATAGAAAAACTGGCATCTAAAAGTTAAAGAAATTAGAATATAGGTTTTACATGTCTTCCTAGCACTGTCATGGGTTCGGTGTTCTCCAGGCATATGGCTTTACTCCCATGACATTATTCCTTAGTTGAACATTATCTTCCACCACCACCCCCATTTGCAAAACAGCGATGGTATTTATCCACAGCTCCTGGGTGTAATGAAGCTTAACGAGCTACATAGTGAACTTTAAAATCTTAAATAAAAGACTGCACATAGATAAAATATTTTTGACAATACAGTGTTATTGAGGAAACAGGCAGGCTCATCCTCTGCTGGCAGGAATATAAATTCATGCAACCTTGATGGAAAGCAATTTAACGATACTGAACGACATAAAAAAAATGCATATGTCCTCTGATTCAGCCCTTCCACTATGAATTTACCCAACAGGCACCCATGTACATAAAAAGTACATACAAGAAATTAACTGTAGCTCTCGAAACAATCTAAGGACCCAATAAGAGCTGGATGAACGATGGTACATCTATACAATGGAATACCTACAGCTTTTAAAAAGAGGTACTCTATGTACTATATTAACTGATGGCTAAGCTGTATTAAATAAGAAAAGCAAAGTGCAGAATAATGGGTACAGTTTCTTACCATTTGTGTAAAACAACAAAAACAAAAGCACCAAAGAATATATAGTTGTATATACTTGTAAAATCATCAGCCATCTCTGGAAGGGTAAATAAGATACAGGTAACAACAATTTCCTGGGGAAGGTAACAAGATGGATGAAAAGAGGACAGCAGAAAAAAGATTTTTCACCTTTTCTGTGTACCTTTTGAATTTTGTTTCATATGTTTGTAAATGTGTTACTCATTTTAAAGAGTTATTTTTTAAAACATGGTTCTGCACCAATAAGAATTATTTGATGATACTCATCTTAATCCTAAAAGCATATCATGCCTTGGTATCATAACAATTTAAAATGAGGCTTCAGTAAATTCAACCAGATTGAAATGTTCCCAGATGAAAACAAAGCATCCTAGGAGACAGAAGCCTGCCAAGAAAAGAAATGGACATTTATTACCTCAATAGGTTTACTTCAGGATTTTACCAGAACCTGATGAACGTCTGGACATAGACAACATTAACCACCAAGACAAGCTCTAAAAGAAGTCACTAAAGTACCAAAGAGACACCAACCACCCCCACCCTAAGTATGGGGGCTGTCACAATAATTTAACACTCCTCATGTTCACACAAGGAAAAAAAAGATGACTCTCCAGATCTTTCCCAGGGCAAGGATGATATATGCCCCCCAAATTCCTATGTTTCCTGTGTCATCTCTTGGCTCCACTGTAACCATGGCAACATAAAACAGCACAAAAGACAGCTGAACCATGCAAAGGCCAGAGTTAAATGGGAAAGTGAAAAAAGAATATACCCATATACTTTAAGGCCCAAGAACATAAGGTCCTAGAATTAAAATGGCAGCCAAAAAAAGCCTTGAGAGAAGATTACCAAAGAAAGAACACAAAGAGCACAGAGAAGAAGGCTTACTAATATATCCCATTCCCAGTTATCCAGATAGGAGACTGAGTTGGCAAAGATATCTGAAAAACACAGAAAATGCACCCTGTCCCGCCACCCCCCACCCCCGGCGCCCAACAATTTGGCTATTCATTTCAGTACCACTCAGCAAACCTTCTGTTTGTGAGGATTTATCATTTCCTCACCCTGTTCTGATGGCAGAGGTAAGAAACAGCAAAGTATGCAAAAGAGTGGCAACACGAGAGCAAATTAAAGGACCATGCATAATCTGCCACCAGGGCCTAGATCACTGTAGTTTAAAGTTCCTAGTTTTAAATTGCCGTTTGTAACTTGCAT
This sequence comes from Mormoops blainvillei, assembly GCA_004026545.1. Lineage (NCBI taxonomy): Eukaryota > Metazoa > Chordata > Mammalia > Chiroptera > Mormoopidae > Mormoops > Mormoops blainvillei. The sequence goes on along the minus strand of PVJD01001731.1, from coordinate 124,166 downwards.
TCTCATTACTTGAGAGTTAAAACCTCCACTGGATAAATTATTGTCCACCAGTAGTTTCAGATTGCTTTTGTTTTCATGTGACGTTCACAGAGCATCAATAATGTACAGCTAAAACGAAAGCGCTAAGGAAGATCTTCTTTTACAAAGAAAGAGGTAAATAGGTCACACAAATATGAGGCCTGAGATGAGAAAACCCTGGTATATTTATTTACAGTTAGTACTCTACACTTTATTGTGTGCTCTTTATCTATACTTTATCTACTTCTATGAAGATAATTAAGACTTTGACTAAAAGGAAACACAAACCCCCTCCCCTTACTTTCTTTTTTATGACCCTTAGTCCTCAAAAACCCTTCCAAAATCCCCTGCCAGAGTAACTGAATGGGTCTGGGCACCTACTCCAAAATTTAGGGGATGTTTGCATTAAAGGTACAGCACAACGATGGGAGTAAAGAAAAGTAATGCTAGAACTGTAAGTTGTAGTGACAGTTTCAAAAGAAGGGTCAGCGTGGGGCACGCTGGCTCTAGGAAGCGTTTGTAGCCTGGGAGTCTCTAAGGCAACACCAGATGCAAACAGCGCTCTGCCAGTATGTCCCTCACATAATCTGAAGTCTCCCTTTTGGAGAGAAGCATCAGGATCGCTAACTGGTAGCAAGTCTAGCCCACTGCCGGGGAAGAACGCGGGCGCGTGGTCAGGGGGCTCTTTATCCCGCAGGACCCTGCAACACAGCGATGCGCATGCGCCCCGAGGGCAGCGAACAAGCACCCCAAGCTCGTTCACACTCGCGCATGCGCAGTCACCCCTCTCGCCGCAGGCGACAGCTCGCTATTTGGCAAGGGGGATGGGGCTGGGAAAATGATGTTGGGGGGGTTGAAGGCAGGGGGCGCGTTTGTGTCTCCTGAATGCTTGGGATTGAGAGTAGGAACGGTTGATTAAGCTCTGGCATTCACAAGTCACGTAACCCGGGATGTGGGAAAAGGGGCAGAGAACAGTATATATGTGTGCCTGGAGGAGGGGGCGGGTGAAGTGTGGGGCGGGGGGTCAATCGCCTCTTAAGGGAGGCGCCCCCTACTCCGACAGGACAACCCTCTCCCTCGACTCTCCTCCCCCCCGCAACTCACCTGAGAGCGGCGGCAACAGCTGCTGGTTCCCGTCCCCCTGCGCTCGCCTCATACTGTCCGCAACATCCGGGACCTGCGGGACCGCCGATACACAAATACACACACACTCTGAACGCGCACACTCACACACACACACACACACCGACACACACCGGCTGGGGCGTCATGGCGTCAGCACGTCGACGCAGCGAGCGCGCACCCGCCGGGCCCCACCCCGCGCGGCGTCCGCCCCCTCAACTCCACTCCCCGCCCCTCCTTGGTTTCTCCTGCCCCTCTTCCTTCTTCCTTAAGACTCCGCCTCCTCTCCCCTAGTGCGCATGCGTCCCAGGGATTTCGCCAAGCCCCGAGATTTGAAGGGAAGGAGGGACCTTAGAAAAAAGAGGCGGGAACTCGAAAGGGGTCGCATGCGGAGCCCCGCAGGCTGCTCCGAGGTGCGAGGACCAAAATGAGGCACACCGAGGGGAGGGGAGGTGTGGGCGGTGTAACAATAAAGGCATTTAACAACAGCAACTGTATTTGCAAGAAATTTGTGAACTACTAGCAACTTTTACATGCATTGCCTCGTTTTTTCTAACAGTCAGTAAAATGGTTTTTGGACTTTATGATAATGCTAGAAATTCTTTTAGTAAAGTTTGACATTTAGAAACAAAAATATGGACCATTTTGGGGGCGGGGAAGGCAGGCATGTAAATAACAATGAAAAGGAAGCTGGTTCAGTGATAATTTGTTGTCTTGGACACCTGGGTCCCCAGTTGGCCCCACATCCTAGCTCCCAAGGGCCATCAATGATTCCTGAGTTTAGTTAAAAAAAAAAAGTCTAGAGTATCTTGGCCCTGCAAGGAAAAATAAGTCATTTCCCAGTTACAGTAATACCATCGGTGATGGGGTATTTATTATTGGTATGATTCTTTTCTTTAGCTTAAACTTTAAAAATTATTCTTACTGAATCAAGCTAAATAATCCAGAGCAAGCCTTGTCTCTTACATACTTAGGTAGCATCATTATGTAGACACACACACACACGCGCGCGCGCACACACACGCACAGATGCCTGAGGAGGCACTGGATCCAAAAGAGCAACCAAATGAACCTGTAGGTCTTGGGGTGACAAAGTGTGGGCTCTGCCTTGGGAAAAGCTTCCGGAAGCCCCATTGCTGTGGGACTGTCTCCTGGAGACGGTGCTCACTGTCTCCTGCCACAGGTGTGCTGGAGCCAGGTGGCTGGCGAGTCTGTTTGGCAAGGAAGACTGGGAGCACCTAAGTAAAACCACAGGGGTTTGGGAAGAAACCCCTGACAATACCAGGCTGCCTTCCACTTTCAAGCACACAGGCAGACCCTACAATTCCACAGCTTAAAATGTCCTAGGAATTATGGACGAAACACCCCAAACTCTTAGACTTTGGCTTTATATTTCAGTAAAAATGATCAAGAAATGGAGATTCTAAATTTGTGCCTGCCCCTCCTGAAACAAAAAGAACTTCTGTCACCTATTTAGGCTGATGCTTGAAACTTTCCAATGAGATTCCACTCACCATCATTATCAGCAAACATTCATTCCTTTAACTGAAGCCTGCAAGGTTTTTAGTCTTTGTGAAAATTCAAAGTGCCCCACAGGTAACCCAGTAACCAGTTACTCCTGGTGTCTTGAAGCTGTTGGTTCTTGACTTTAGATTTCACAGAACAACAGGAAAGAAAGGGGTAAAAAAAGAGTACTCATTCCTTGGAGGGAAGAGCATGGAGGTGGGGAAGGGGTGCAGAGAGAGGAAACAGGAGGCTGGGACAATACGCTTCAGCTAGCTACCTTACAACTTGGGTTAATCATTACAGTTTAGTCAGATTTGGCCTGGGACCCGGAAGGGGACTCCTGGGGGCTAGCGAGTCTGCCAGCAACTTGTCCAGGCTGGCCTTGAATCCCCAGAGATCTGGAAAGACATGAGTCCTATCCCCATCTGTAGCCTGATGCAATGAAGCTCCCATTCTACTGTGGGGACCATACCGCCCACCTGAGATGTGATCCCACCAGCCTCTGTACAAAGGCCTTTGATTTGGTGTGGATCTGATTAAATGACTGTAGACATCCTTGGAAGCACTGTGTGGAAGAATTTTAAACAGCTTCTCCTTTTTAATATGCACTTCCTCTTCGGTTTTAATTATTTTGTTCCTACATTTTCCCTTTCAATTTACTAAAATCTAGAAATGTAATTAGAGCAGAGGCTGGGCTCAGAGAAAGCTGCCAGGATTTCTACAACATGATTAAATATACTAGGCATCCCTTTAGTGTGGGACTGAAAAATAGGATTCTTATTACCATCTTTCCTTATCCAGGGAAGAATCGGCACCATGTACAGATACCGATTTATTGAAAATGCAGCACTAATTAAAAACTCACCCGGCCTCTTGACAAGGTTTGAGGGGGTGGGAGAGTGCAGTTATTTTATTACCTCCTCCATTTACTGTTTTGTGGTAACCACGAGAAGGAGCCCCCCTCACAACTCTGTCCTTAGAATAAAATTCTTCTCTCCTCAGGAGAGACTTAATGAGGCTTTTATCTATGCAACAACAATCAAGCTTACAATGGCACCAATTCAACTGACTGCCCCCTGTGATGGTAGGAAACACGCAGAACTCGTCTTCTTAATTCCAAAACACAAATGACAAAGTGTTCCTTGGCCAACAGGAATGAGCCCTGGACTAAGGCTGTGTCCCAAATGACCCTGAGACATCTGGTATTTATTCTGCCAAGGACTTTCAGCTCCATTTTACAGTCCAGTAAGCAAAAGCATGGTTTCCCTTGAAGCTATAGGGGAGGTAAAGATAGACAGAATGGGACAGAAGATGAGTACAAACTCTCATTTTGGTTGTAAGCACTGCTGGAAGATGAAGTCCTCTCCTCTCTATACAGTTATTCAGATGGCCAGTCAATGAACGCCCGGCCCAGTGGCCTGCCGTGGTGGGGCCCCACATGGAAGTCAGAGATAGACAGGCAGGAAGGTCCTTAATAAGGACATGGTCCTGCGCTCTGGAGGTCTCCAGTCTAAAGAAACAGAAACAGGAGACGTACTCTGGGACACAGGTGTAAGACCACACACAAGGAAGCGTGCCAACAAGGACACATTGATGAAGTTATGCTGGGGCCGCGATCGGGTTAATAGGAACTGGCAGAGGAAAAATATTTATTCGTTGATTCAATTTCACAGTGAGGCTGCTGTGGCTTAATGAATAAGATTCAGCCTCTGTATCCGGAGACTTAAGTTCAAACCCAGCGTTGACACTATAATATAAACTTCGACAAATGTCTCTGAGCCTCAGTTTTTCCATCAAAACAATGGAGAAAATAATTCCCAACATATCGTTGTGAGAATTAACTGAGATAATATTTGAACATAGCACGGTCCGTGGTAAAGAGTAGACCCCTCTGATGTATGGATATGTTACTGAATGTGTTTTTTTAGGGTAAGTGTTCATATAAAACCAACTGGTCTCCAAGTCCCACTCTAATCTGTGTACCATGCTCATTCCTTTTCTCTGTGCCTTTTAGTGAAACATGAAATCAAGGAAACGGCATAGGCTTCTCAGCCAGAGCAGTGCTGCTTGCTAGCTGGCCTCCCTGAATGAGCTCTTTGATTGGGGAGTCTGTTTCCTCACAGGTCGGCCAGGGTTTATGGTTGCAAGAATTGCACCAACTCTGGCTATATCAACCAAAACTGGAATTTACTGGAGAAATATCTCTGGCTCCCAAAATTAATAGGAGCTAAAGAATCAGACTTGGAAATTCAGCTGAAAAACCAAAGGTGAGTAGAGGAAGAAGAATCTTCTTTAGCAGGCCATTCTGGCCAGGTGGTCCAACTGCTAGCCACTGCCCCAAAGTGCCACCACCACACACACGATCACAGCTGCTGCCACTGGAAAGGACATCTAACGTTCCTTCCACCTTTGTGCCCCATGCTTAGCACCCTGTTGGTCAACCCTAGGCCACTTCCTGAGACCTGACCACCATGATGGGCAACAAGGAAAGATCTCGCTGTCATGGTGTCCACTGTGTAATATTTGGCACTCCTCCCTGACACTCCCCATCACAGCAGACTCATCCCGAAGAGGAAGCGGGTCAGGTGCTGGACTGCCAACCCTCCCATCTCATCTGGGAAATGGGGCATTCATTACAGGGCAATAAGCAGCATGGAATGACGTGACATTTGTTCGAAACTGCTTGGCACATAAAAGGCATTCTGTTACTTTACTTCCCTCTTTAATAAAACAAAAGGCTTGGAATGGCGTGGCTATCTGAGGATGTGATCAATGTGCTTATAGATATTGATGTTCTGAGTTTTCAACCTAGAAAGATGGCTAGGAAACATGATAGCTGGAGAGTAGATTAACCGGCAAAGAAACAGCAGTGGGAAAGAGAGAAGAGGAAATGGTAAGTCTGAAAATGTCTGGCTTTTCTTTGATTTTTGTCTTGAACTGACAATACAGCTCCATCTCATTCATCTTTAAAACAGGTCTAAAAAGTGCCTGAAGTCATTGCTTCAAAACAAGTTTTCAGCTGATTAATATTTGTTTTCAACAAAGAATATATTACCAAATATAGATTATATTCATCAATATGAATTATTTTCAGTGGGGTTTTTGGTCCTATTCTGATTGGTATTGATCCACCACCTGTTGGCATTTGCCCTTAAATAACATTTACCTAAATGTAGGTAATTGGTTTGGCATAAACACATTTTTTTTCTCTGCCTCAACTCAAACAGAAATTACTTTGGATTCTACAGTTTTAGATTACCCTTGCCATGGCTCTACTTTATCAAAGTGAATTGATTTCAATTGAAAGTTTACTCTACGTTAGAATCCTATTTTTGAAGGGGGAATTTAATCTAAAATTCAATTATAGAAGGTCTGTGCCAAAGTGAACAGTCAACTAGCACTTACTGAATGCTCCCTGGGTACAGAGCTCTACCTACCTAACTATAGGAGAAGGCAAAAGAAATAGAAACATTGTCCCTATTCACAGAGAGTTGTTAGTTTCAGATAAAAAATAAAATTCAAAACTGGAAGGAACCATGAAGATTCTCCAACCCAGTGGTTTTCTGAATGGACTTGCTTCTCAAGCTCTGGGCTTCTGAAGATTTGTCTCAAGGGCTCCACCACCGGTCAAATGGAGCTGGGGCAGAACAAGCCAAGCGGCCTGGCTCTCTTTCCACCCATTCAGGCCAGAAATTAGGCATCATCCTTGCCTCCCCTCTTCCTCTGATACCTCACATCTAACCCATCGGGAATCCCTGTAAATTCTAGTTTCAAACCCACTCACTTTCTCCATCTCCCTTGTCCTATTCAAGTTCTAGCCATGATCCCCTTTCACCTGAATCCCAGTGAGAGGGTCTTAATTAGGCTTCCTAACTCTTTGCTTGGCCCTCAATCCCTTCTTCACTCAGCACCCAGGCCAATCGAATTAAAACTGAAGTCACATCATGCTGACCTCTGCTTAAGACCTTTAAATGGCTTCTCATTGTACCAAGTATAAAATCCAAACGTTGTACTACTGCCCACAAAGAGTCTCGTACCCAACCATGCCTCATGCCCCTCCCTTCCGTCTTCACTTCAGCCTAGGCATCTGTCAATGTCTAGGGCTGATAAAGCCCGTCATGCCCTTTCCCTCCACAGGCCTTTGTATTTGCTGTTCCCTCTGTCTGGAACACTTCCCCCTCCCAGCTCTTCACATGGGTGGTTCTGCCTCTGCTTTCAGATCTCAGTTTAATTTTCACATCTGCAGAGAGCCCTTCTCTGACCACCCACCTGATCCAAAATTAGGACCTTCTGTTATTTTCTATTGAGTTACTCTGTTCACTTCCTTTACAGCACTACCAACAATTTGTAATTGTTTTGAGTACTTACTTGTTTATTATTGGTCTCCCCTCCTCATTTGTCAGCTTCTTAGGGACTGTCTATTTTGCTCTCCCTAATGTCCCAGCATTCGGTAAAGGCTGACACATAGAAGGTGGTTAGTAAATAATGAGTGAATGAATGAATGAACAAATTACAGGAAGCCCTGGTCTTATCTGGAATGTCAGAAAAGGCTTGAACAGAGATCTGAGCCCTGAAGGGAAGGTTAATAAGCAAAGGGTTTGGAGAAGGGGAATGAGGAAGGAAAGCAGCCCAGAGAGATAAAGATCCCAAGGCCAGAGAGCATAAAGTTTTTTCAAAACTCAAGGAAAATGTGTGTGGCTGGAGTACAGGGAACAAGTGGGGGTCTCAGGGAGGCAGGTCGAAAGGGTCAGGCAGAACCAGCCAGCACCTCTCGCCTAGGATCCAAACCACAGCAGAGCTCCGTGGCAGGAGAAGGAGGAAGTGAATGCTAGAGGCCAACAACAAAAGACAATTGCTCCTGGTTTTCCTTCTACCTCTTCAGCAGCTTCTTTTAAAGATGTTCCATCTTTTGAACAACGGCTTTCTTTGCATTCTGTTCATTTCCTCTCCTCTTCACACTGTCCTCACTTGCCTTGAGATCGCTCATTCACTCTCACAGCTCCACTGCCATCCGTCTGCTGAAGAATATTCCAAATCTATCTCGTGCCAGGTTTTTCTCTTGAGCTCTAGACTTACACACCCCGTTACCAACCTGACGCCTTCAGCTGGATGTCCCATAGACACTAAGAGTCAGTAGATCTAAAACTTGCTTCTCCTCTAGTGTTCTCTGTCTCCCCAAGTAGCTCTAGCCTAGAACTGGGAATTATTCCTCACTTCTCAAACCCATTTGTAATTCAACACCAAGTTCAGCTAATTCTATACCTGTCAGTTATCTCCCAATTCTGCCCCCTTCCTTCCATCTTCTTGACACTTCCCCAATCCTTCCTTGAATCATAGCAGCCTCCTTACCTGCCTCCCAGCCTCTGGTCTTCCCCTTTTCAGTTCAGTCTCTGCTCTGCAGCAAGAATGAGCTTCCTAAAATGCCAATCTGCTTGAGTCACTTCTTTGCATACAGCCTTTCAATGGCTCCCCATTCCCCCTAGATAAAGTCCACAGTCCTTAACAGGAGTGAAAGGTTCTTTACCAGTGACCATGCCTTGGTCTCTAAGGGCTCTCTTACCCTCCCGATGCCACTTGACAATGTTTTCTAGTCATACACAGAACTACTTTCAATTCCCTGAGTAAACCAAGTTCTTCTTTTTGCAGATGCTGTTACCTCTTCGCAGAACAGTCATCTCCACACCTTCCTCTGCTCCTACCCCCACCTTCCCCAGGTTAATTCTCTGCTGAGTCTCCAGGCTTTGATTTACCTATATACTCCTCCAGGAAGCTGTGCATGTGCCCTAACCCTGAGCTACGTCTCCCCATATTTCCCCTCCCACTGCAATATCCCCTGACTCTTGGTTGCCTGATACCCTCTCTGTGTTGGGGACAGGGATTCATTTTTCTTTTTGTCTATGGTTCTTCCAGCACCAAGCAGCATTCCTGGTACATGATAAGAATTCAGAGAAATACTTGTGTGATGAATCAACGGATGAATGAGTGAAATAAACACTCCTTTCAGGAACTTGGTTGCTGTAGTTTCACGCACAAAAGCCTCCAGTAGCTTCCTCTTCCTGCATCCACTGTTTGGCCACAGGGTTGTCAGCAGTCTGGTCAGCAGCCTGTAAGAGCTCTGCACACTGGCCCAGGGGGCTCCTTGACTCACACTCAGCGCTGGGAGCCCAGCCTTGCCTTAAAAGGCCACCTTATTGAAAAGCGCCTGTGATGGCATTTATGAGCTCTATTTTTATCTATGTTGAAAAAGTCTCAAAGTTAATTCCCAAGCCAAGGACATGAAATTCAGGAACGTGGATGAGCGAGGAAGCACCTACAAGATGCCTGTGAGTCAAAGCTTTGTTTTCCATGGCAAGGGCCTCCATCCCTTCCCATCGCTGGGCCCTTGTTTTTAAGGGCTGTATGACTCTAAAAAGCTTTTGATCCCACATTCATTAAAACTAGATCCTGTGGCCCTTAATGGTCTATGAAATGATGTTGTCTTCCCTAAGATTCTCTTAACTCTGCTGGGGCCCTCAGAGCAGAACACAGAAGGGACTGCCAAACATCTCCCAGTCTACTCAAACGAGCTTTCCATCTCCATCCCCAAATAGATATGAATCGTGGGTGACAGATAGCACTGCTATAGCAGCAGGAAAGAAGGAGGCAAGGTGGCCAGAGGAGAGGGCTCCCACTGAGCCTGGCCAAAGAAATAATTGGACAGAAGCTACAGAAACGAGGAGAGTAACCCAGCAGGGCTGGCAAGCAAGTGGAGGGCCTGTGCCAGGGAAAGGATTTGCCATCAGAATGGCGGGAAGGGAGGAGGGAGTGTGGAGAGAGGGAAATGCCAGCGAAGGGTAGAAGGGAGGAAGGGCAGGCAGGAGGCAAGCTGGAAGCAGCAGCAAACATGGAAGAAAGTGGAGAGGAGAGAAGGAGCTCCGATTCCTGTTAATCCAAGTGAAGTCATTTGGAAAAAGAGGATGTTGGAGAGTCAGGTGGAGGCCCCAGAGGGATAGTCCTGCCCTCTCCCCGCAGTATATTAGAGATGAAAGCCACCAGGGAATGCATCAAAGAATGTTCTTGCTCCCAGATTCAAGGTACTGACTTTGCCATCATCCCTGCCTCTGGGAATTCGGGAAAGATAGATTTTGTCTAAGGGTGCTGGAATCAAGCTGCTATTGAGTCTCTCTCTCCTTTCCCTTAGCAAAAGCCTGGACGATTCAGGGGCCATGCCTCATGGTTTCTGTACCCTCCTCCTCCCCTCTCCTCTCAGCCTCACACCCGCAGCCTAGGGTCATAACTGCCTATGTGCCTGTGCCCCACGCTGGCTGCCCTGGGACAGAGACCAGGCTTGGGGTTTGGAGTCTGGGCTGAGTCAGCACTGCCTGGAAGAAAGACTGCTTCCTGGAAAGTCTTGCTTCAAAGCTTCTGGCTGGCCAAGTGCTGGTAGAAACCAAGAGGGACCCTGGAGGCTGAAGGTAGCTTTGGCTTTCAAGCTCTCGCTCACTAGACAGAGCATCACAGGATAGAAATTTCCAGGCTAGCTAAACAAGCGATTCCGGTGGACTTCAGGCTGTCCAACAACCTCTACCCTCTCCAATTCCGCAAATCGGGTTTTCCAGGCCTCACAAGAGATTTCCGAGCCAAGAGGGAGGCTCTGACTCCTAAATGATCTAGTTGCTTCTCCTGAAAACTAGCCAAAATATAACTTTCTAAACCTCAGATGTCTATTTTCCAAAGGTATGTCCTGGCTCAGTGGGCAGCAAGAATACATATAGGATGCTCCACGTGGGCTCAAGGCAGCATCCTCTCTGGAGAAAAAGGACAGTGTACCAATAGCAGAAACCGGCAGAGTGCTTCAGCGGTCAAGCTCCCGCTCTGCCTCTGGAGGGGGCTGTGATGGGCAGTCTAAGCCACCCCCACTCTTCTCTTTTACTTGGGAGTTCTGATCCCCAGTGTGGGGTGAAGGGTCATTGCGATGACCTCACATTGGACAAGTGAGAAGAGAAAGCATTTTACTTTGACCCCCACAACTGCTTGCTATGCTGTGGACACTCTAGCGGGCAGGCAGTGGGTGGCAACAGTTGTCAGATACCTTCCCCCGAGGATGTATCAGTTGGAGCCAAAAGCCTATATAAGCTCTCTCTGATCTCCACTCCAGGGACTACAGGTCCCGGAAGGAAGCCAGGAGTTCCCCATGAGCCTCGCACTCTTCTCCTCCCCCTCCTCTGCCAAGAATGGGGAGGGATGGCTTGGGAGCCCGCCAGGAAAGGAGCTAGTGGTTCTTAGACCCAATTTTCAGCTGTCACCCCTGCTCACATGGGAACTCACACTCATGCAGACATGCACACTCAGAAATAACTAGTTTCAGGCTTTCTTGTTCCATGTACCCCACACCCAGAGCAGTTGTAATAAAAACTTCCATCAATAAACTTTTCCCAGTTTGCCTCCTTCTTCCCTCCCTTCTTTTGGTCCTTCCACCAACGTTTATTTATATATATATTTTTTTATTTTTTTTTAAGATTTTACTTATTTTATTTTTAGACAGAGGGGAAGGGAGGGAGAAAGAGTGGGATTGCAACATCAGTGTGTGGTTGCCTCTCACGCATCCCCTACTGCTTGACTGGCACCTACCATGTGCCAGCCACTGTACTCAAGGCACATGACCACAGTCTTGGGGAGAAAGTATATATGGATACTAATCAGATGTAAGACAATGATAAAGTGTTACATGATGCTGGGTGGCACTGGGGGCCACAGGCCAAATCTGACCCATAGGCATGCTTAGTAAAGCTGGCAAAGAATTTTTAAAAATTGGGGAAGTTCACGTAAAAATCAGTATTTCCATCCGTTTTTGAAATAGCAGATCTGGCAACAATTGGGAGGAGGTAAAAAGCCACTGTCCCCTTGACTTGTGAAACACATTCTCACTTTGTCACAGGCCAAATTTCCCCACCTCTCCACCCCACTCCCTTCCCTATTAATTCAATGGGCTCTTCATTCATCCATGTTCCCTGCAATGACTGTGCAGGTGTTAGAACACAGGACTGTTAAAATGAAAAGCTATCAGAGGACCCAGAGCAGAGAACCATTAACTCTGTTCCAGGAAGTCAGATGAGTTAACCCTTGAACTAAGTCCAAGCACCTCACCGATTTAATTACTTATTCATTGTTTCTCCCCCCACCCCCCACACTGTGACATATCTAAGGGAAGGGCTGTAGTCAGCCACCTTCTCCATAGTAGGTCCAATGAGTAGCAGAGAGCCAGGTACACGGTTGGTCTCAATACATACTTGTGAGATGTGCTGAATGAATGGAGTCACTAGAAGCACCAGGTGGAAAAGAGAATTCCAAGTGACAGAACTGTGGGCACAAAGGCATGACTGTAAATAGTGTACAGGGGAACTGCAAATAGTTCGTGGTGAATGGCGGTGCTGGGAAGTGTGAGGTGGGTGGGATCACATAGGGTGGAAGCAGCAGCAGTCAAGCAGGGAAAATAAATGCCAGTGGGACCCTGAAGTGCTTTTGATGCCTCATTAAGTTACCCTGTGAACCTTGGGCGTGACTTAAGGAGTGAAGGGACAGGATTAGATTCTTGTTTCACAGAGGTAACTGGCAGAGTGGTGGGTGGGGAGAAGTGAGCTCAAGAGACAGAAGCAGCAAATAGAATTCAATTCAATGCTCCCCATTAACTTCCTGAGGCCCCTGAAACTCCACTGGGGTCTAGTTAAAGAAAATGGTGCCCCCTGCTGACTAAGCCTGGGCTTGCGCCTCCCCTGGGCAGGGAGGGAAATTAAGTTTGACCCTGAAGAAAAATACCTGGAAGCTCTGTGCACAGAATCGTTAAGTGGTGATGTATCTGAGAGTGCCTTCCTTTTTCCTAGGAAAAGAGGGGCCCATGAGAACATGTGTGATAATGACTAATGCCACAAACAGCCTTGTCATATAATTACAGAATGCAGGCTAAATTTGAATTTCAGATAAACAACGTAATTGTTTGATATAAGTATATCTCAAGTAATGCATGAATAATTTTTAGATTAAGTATGTCTAAAATTATGGGTTGTTTATTTGAAATTCAAATTTAGCTGGGCATTCTTTATTTTTATTCACTAAATCTGACAATCCTAGATCGAGTGCGTGGAGGAGCTGGGAGACAAGCAGAAACGACATTGGATGGGTTACTCTCTCTGGGTATCTCTGCAATCTCAACTCCACCCCTCCACATACGCAGAGCTGGAGACGATGGTTTCTCATGTTTTGCGGTGGTGCCCAGTTACACAACTCGGTTTGGGAAATCACTTTCAATGAAGTGAGTCCCATTAGTACAAGACCCTGTACAGTGTACATGGACCCCTTGGAGAATCTGAAGAGGCTATGGGTTCTTTTTTATGGAAAAATGACACATGTGTAAACACTTATGCTATTACACACACACTTTTACATAAAATTTCAGGGAGTTCCCAGCCTTCCTGTAAGAGTGACACCTTCCTTCTAGGGATGTGGTCTGAATGTGGCAGTTCTAGATTCTGAGTAGGAGGAAATGGTGCTTAGTCAAAACCTAAGCTGAAATATGGTGCTTCTACCAGCTCTGGCCACCCACATACCATGACGAAACAGCAGTGGGCAGGAAGAAAGAGTCCGTTTCTCCCCTTGGGAAATGCCTTGAACCTTTTCCCCCTTTCATCTTTCCCAGAACTAAGAGGGAGTCGGGCGTATTCAGACAGAAAACTCAGCAGCCCTCGCGAACTTGCACCTTAGCCAAGTGGGAGACGCTGGATGAAATCACCCCGCATTCCAAGGTCCTCTTGGTTCCCCTTACCATCCTTCTTGTCATAGCAGGAGGTACAGCCCACTGGCTCCCAGTCTTGAGGGCTGTGTCTGTCAGAAATTGGCTTTCACCACTAGATGAAACCTTCCAGAATAAGTTCTGGGTACTCTGAGCTGGGTGAGCAAAGCCACGGCCTGGACATTCTGGGAGCAGATCTTGGAGCGGGGAAGCTGAGTCCTAACTGGGAAGCCCTTTGGCCCCCACAGCCTGTTCCAAGCCCTATAGGAGGAAAGCAGGGGTGCCCCAGGTCAGGGGGTATAGTTTTCACTTTCAGAATGTTCTAGATGATGGAAAACCTCATTGCAGATTGCTTTAACCTTTGTCAGCATGCTTATGTGACATTCCAGCTCCTGTGCACTGTGCTGTGGAATACAGTTCCCAAACTGACCTAGTTGTACCAAACGATCGTGATGAGATACCTAACCATTGCATGTTTTACATTGAACATTTTCTGCAATTAATTTATTTCATTTTCAATAGGGTCATATGATTTCCAACTATAATTTCTTTGGAAGAAGGGTCCTTTATTTTAAAGTGGGTAGTTTTTCCTAAAATTTTTAGAGCTAAAATGTCCTTTTATAAGCCCTTAGTGGTGAAATTAGATTTTTTAAAGGTCCTTACCTGAAAAAAAGAAGGAAAAAAAAAAGGCCAGCATACTTACATCAGTCCTCCACACTATTTGGAATTCTCCTAGAACAGGAAATCCAAATAGCGGGGCTTAGCTCACTGACTTGACCTGTGGAAAGCAGAGACTCGCTTTGGGGCCCTGCCCTCCCGCGGTCGTGTGACCTTCTGCTGACGCACTTCAGGCTCCCTATTCCAAACACAGGAGACTGGTTTCTGGCCCAAGCTCTCCCCAGGAGTGTTGTAAAGATAAAATGTCAGGGACTAAAAAGCTTTGGAAAAGGAGGAGCTCAACGAATGCATGAGATTGCTGCTCCTAGAGACAGCTGGTGTGCTCACAGTGGGAAGGGCCAAACGGTCCCGTGGAGGCCCGGGACAATTTCCTCGCCAGGGCATCTGGGGAGAGTGACCAGCGCCACTCACAAAATGTGCAAACTGTTCCACCGACAGGTGGGACCAGGCTGCAGAGGCAACGGGGCCTCCTGAGGGGCTTGGCTCCTCTCCCTCAAAGGGGCCCAGCTCCCAGACACAACTGGAAGTCAGGGAACTTTGAGTTCTAGCTAGTCTCTCAGGGACATACCCAGGGACCTCCCGCAGGTCACCCAACCTCCCCTAACTTATGTTTTCATTTCTAAAAGGTGCAGATGCTCAGTCCTCTTTCACGATGGTGTCACAGGGCTGTGAGAAAACACACCTTGCATCCCCGAATACCTCACTGTAAAGACCAGTGTTTAATTCCTGTCCCATTAAGTCCTTTGAAAGACAATTTATAATGTCTTCTAATGTTTAATTCCAGAACAGCTTTCTCCACGGTTTTACCCCAAATCACATTTGTGGGCCACTCCCCTTGACCTAGGCCAAGAGGTGCCCAGGGCAGGGAAAGCACACCTGACTGGGGCCTGAGCACCAACGGCTGAGGAGGCGGGCCTGATGGTGTGACAGGCCTGATGGTGTGACCGTAACAGACTTAAGTACAGTCCACCCTGGACTAAGAACAGTGTTTGGGAAAATCTGTGCTGGTTCACTCCCTTCTACACATAGCTGAGAATTAACTGCACACGAAAGTCCTTTGATCTTTAGAAACCTGAGGCATCAGGCCGCCCAGGGTTGGGGATCAACAATACTTTTGTTTGAACTTGTCTGGAATTTCACATTTATCAGCCCTATTATAACCTAACAGAGTGCTGTTGAGTTTAGTCTAACCTGGTGCTCTCAGTTCCTGTGATCCTGTGGGTAAGTGTGCCACCCCAGACAAACTGGCAGCTTACGCGACATTTTCAAATACCTTCCAACTGAGCTGAAAGATGTCTCGCTGCAGAGCCACTCTTCTGCCCAAGCTCTCACTTGAAATGATTGGAGGTAGTGGCATGGAGAGGAGCCAGGCAGATTAAAACCCCATTCTCCACTTGGCGGTGGAGCCAAAGCTCACTTCCTCCTCCTTTCATCTTCCCACACTCTCCAGCTCAAGCTTCACCTTGCCCAGACACCTTCTTTCACGGCTACCCTTGAACATCTGAGATGCGATGATTTGTTTACCCGTCTCCCCATTAGACTATGAACCTTCTAAAGGTTAAGAGCTGGTGCTACTCAACTTTGAACTCACAGCACATCCACAGTACGTGGCACATGGCATGGGCAGGGGACTCAATGAACATACCAGAACTGGGCTTCTAGCCCATTGTCGGTAGGACATGCTTGCTTTAGTGCCAGGTTGAGAGCCATGCCGAGTTGCTGAAAATTCTTTCTTGCTCTTGGTGACTAGTATTGGGCATATTTGAGTCAGCAAGTTGGAAATGGCGGGGCGTAGAGGGAGGGGATTGGTCTGATAGCTGGGATAATGTCTCTTGTTAAAACAGTAGGTCCAAATGTGGGTTGCTTGTAGGCCCCTGGCCCTGGTAACATGTTCTAACTACCTAATCAATCCACAGAAGATAAGTCCAATAGAGAAGGAGCTAATTGATACAACTTTCAGGATGAAAAACACACAGCAGGGAAAGAGGTGAAGGAAGGAAGTTCAGCCAGATGTACGTAAAACCTGTTTTCTCAAGGAGTTCAAAATGAGAGGGGGCCTTTAGGGCCAGAGCTGCAGTGACATCCGGGCCCCTAGAGGGGGGGTGAGTGCAAATGAGGCAGGGCTTGAAAGGCTGGGCGGGGGGTGTGGGGGCAGGGCTCAGGAAGGAGGCTGGGCTCCCATCTGGAGAGCCCAGGGGCCGGAGCTGCTGAACAGATGGAGTGAAAGTTGCAGCTGGTGGAAATGCACTTTCATGTGTAAAGTGCGATCCCTGGAGGACTGCGATTTCCAGCTCTGAAGGCAGCAGTGGGCAGGTGGCTCTGCTCCATGCTCCGCCTTCTCCCCTCACTGCCACCCAGAAAACTCGACAGCGGCTCTGTGCCAGGACTCAGCCACCATGCCTCCCGCCAGCATCCCTTTTCAACAGACAGAAGCTGGCATGGTGACACCTTGCCACAGCCAGGATGGAACAGAGGACTGCAATGCTCGAGCAGCTGAAGGGGGCAGGGAAATAGGAAGGATTAATCCAGCCTCCCTAGGACGGGACCAGGTGGACTGAGAACAGACGCAGAGATGGAGGGAAGGAGACTTTCCAGAGCTGTTCATGACATGCACATTGGGTCTCCGCTTTTGGGTGAGCTTTGAGCGAAGGGGAGACAGTGGAACAATGTGAACATACAGCAGACTCTGAGGCTCTGGGCTCAGTGTACCCCAGCCTCAAGAGAAGTTTCTTGCCCTGGCCGGGTGGCTCAGTTAGTTTGAGCATCGTCCCATACACCAAAAGGTTGTGGGTTCAATCCCTGAGGTCAGTCCCTGGTCAGGGAGCATACAGGAGGCAACTGATCGATGTTTCTCTCTCTTACCAATGTTTCTCTCTCCCCCCGGCCCCCATCCTCTCTCTCTAAAATCAATAAATACATCCTCCTGTAAGGATGTCAAAAATTTTTTTAAAAGAGGAGTTTCTTGAGGAGAGAATGTATAAAGTTTCCTTTAAAGAAATATTTGCCCACCAGAGCTTTAAGAGAAAGTGAATTTTTCCATTTTCCACTTCGTGCCTTGAACACAGCCCCCTGTCCTGGCATATTTAGACCGTTACCTGTGGCAATGGAGGACACGAGCACAGCTATACAATCTACTGAAGTTCCTCCCTGTAATGGTCAGGCTCTTGAGGGAATCAGCCACCCACCCAGATTCACCGCGCCCGAGAGGTCGCAGCCTGGGCCACGCATCCGGCTCTGCCGCTTGCCCATCTCTCTACTTGCGTTAGGCGGTGCTCCAGGTCACCGAGAACAGAAAGCTGCCCACTCTGGCTTGTTAAAATCCAAGTACTTTTTTTAGAATATGTGATTTTGCTTCCTTTAAAAAAAAAACAAAAACAGATGGGACCCCAGTCCTTTATCCCTACTATGTCCATTTTCCCAAGAGATATCATGATTTGAGATAATAACTTAAATGTTCCTGCAGTGGAGGTAGTCTCTCTCTTCCTAGTGAGATGTCTTCTTGGCTCCTTTCCCAAATTTGACATCAAGACCAAGACCTATGGAAAGGGAGAAAATGGGTTGAGCATTACGGGGGAAAATAAAACCTACTAATGATTTCAGGGGAAAAGAAAAGGTCAGCCAAGGTTCTCCAAAACTGGGGCTTTAAGTAAAACTAGTTTCCAAACATGGGTTTTATAAAGCTCCCTCAGAGAAAGAGAATGGCATCAAATGAAAGAAATCACCAGGATACCGGTAATTACCTACATATAAAATACAGCAAGACTGAAAGAAACATAAGAGTCAAAATTTCTAAGCCTGTTCTCTCGGCTTGCCCATAGCAAGCATAAGTAGAGAATAAGTACAATGATTTTACCCTGTTCAGTGTCTGGGGAAACCCGAGTCACTGGGAGGAAATCGCTACAATGAAATGCCCGTTAGGAAGATTGGATTAGAGGCAGTGCTTCCTCTTCTCTTTAAAAAAGTTTCCTCATGACACAGGAATTCTATTTCTGGGTATTTCTCCAAAGAAAATGAGAACATAACTCAAAAAAGTATGTGTTCATTGCAAGACTATTTACAATAACCAAAAACATGGAAGCAACCAGGTGTCCATTGATAGATGAATGAATGAAGAAGATGTGATATATAATGGACTATTACTTAGTAATAAAAAAAGAATGAAATCAAATCTTGCCATTTGCGACAACATGGATGGACCTAGAAGGTGTTATACTAAGAAATAAGTCAGACAAAGAAGGACAAATAGTGTATGATTTTAATTATATGAGGAATCTAAAAAACTGAAAACAAACAAACAAACAAACAAAACAAAAAGAGACTCACAGAACCAAAGGATAAACTGATGGTTCTCAAAGGGGAAGGGATGGGAAGATGGGTGAAAAAGGCGAAGAGGAATAAGAGGTACAAACTTTCAGTTATGAAATAAATAAGCCATAAAGATATAGTGGACAGCATAAGGATATAGACAACAATGTTGTAATAACTTGTCACGGTGACAGATGGTTTCTAGGCTTAGTGTGATGATCACATCATCAGGCATAAAAATGTTGAACAATGTTGGATACCTAAACGAATATACTATTGTATACCAATTATACTGTCATTAAAAAATTTTTTTTTAAGTTTTCCCTAAAATAACTAAATAAATTTTATACATATACAAGTAAATTTTAGCGGGGGGTGGGGGTGGGGAATAAAGCTCTGTCACAGTCTCTCTGTGCAGTCCAGAGATGACTTCTGTGGATGGAACTTACCCAAGAACACAAGCACGGTGCCCACCCACTGCATGGGGCTGATGGGGTTGGCAAAGAGGATCACAGAGGCCAAAATGGTGAAGAACTTTCGAGTTGTGGTGATGATAGAGCAGGTTAGGGGACCGAAATACACAACTGTCATGAAGATGAAGCTCTAGAGAGAGAGAGAAACAGAGGATCAGGTTGGTTCCTGGGTAATTACCACAAGGTCTCAAGTCTGTAACAAGACATCAGGGCTAATCTCGCCACCCCTCTTCTCCCAGCCAAGCCAGTCTCTTGGAGAAGCCAAGCCATCCCCTCCCAAGGCACTCACCTGACCCAGGGCACTGGTTAGGCCAAAGAGCACGATATTATAGATGATGGTAGGGTACCTTTCAGCAAAGCTCAAGAATTCCCAGAGCTCCCCAGTGAACAGGATTCCTAGGAAGAAATGTCCAAAGATACATGGTGCACCTTGCACACACATCCTTTCACACACCTACACATGGCCCGCTAAAGTAATCTGGAAAAGGCTGAGAAGTGGTGAATGTATGGAGTGAGCTTTTATTATCCCATCGGGCATCCTTTCCCTATTTTTAAAAAAATTTATTTGTTTTTACAGAGAAGGGAAAAGAGGGAGAGAGGGAGAGAAATATCAATGTGTGGTTGCTTCTCGCACACCCCATACTGGGGATCTGGTCCGCAACCCAGGTGTGTGCCCTGACTGAGAATCGAACTGACAGCCCTTTGGTTCACGGACCGGCACTCAATCCACTGAACCACACCAGTCAGGGCCTTTTCCCATTTTTCTGATTAGAGAAACGAACTAAAGACTCTTCCAAGAAAGCCTTGAAAGTTAATTAAGTTACTTCTGCCAAAAGTGATTGAAAGCATAGATCCTCAGACGGTGTGGAGATACTGATCCACACCTCCCTAGCTCAAGGCAGCCAAGCGCTGGTCACCTCCAGCCATGAGCAGCCTCCTCCGTTAACTCCAGTGAGTTTTATGAAAAATACTTCCTACATGTGCCCAGATTTGGAAGAGGTTACGAAGTACTGATCTAAAAGCAAATGCATTCACTTTTGAATTACATTCAGTATATAGCACATACCAGTGTCTCACCTCCCTTAGAAGGGGGCAGGTTCCCAAGGTACCTCTTTGTTCTACTGCCATGTGTCTTCCCATGTTACCTAGCACAGTAGACCCCAGATGGTGGCAGGAATGAGTAGCAAACAGAGCCTGCCAGTGAAGGTTTCTCCAGGACAATTCTCAGGAGCTTGGACATGAGGGCATCCTAGAGTCAAGGCAGGACTTTGGCCCGGGGAAAGTTAGCAACTGGCATCTGAGCTAGAGATCGGCTGGATAAGGGCAGTCTGCCCTCTGGTGACAAATGGGAAGAACAGCAGGGTTGCTCCTTACCAGCTCCGAGCAGCAGTGTTGACCAAAGGTTAATGTTCAACATCATGTGGTTGGAGCCTGTTTGGTAATGAGCCCGCATGTGGTCCTGGGAAACACCTGTCAGTCCATCCAGGGTCAGAGATAGTAACTGGGGAAAAAAGGGTGCAACTTGCAGTCAGAAGGCCAACGATGCCCCTCCCTAACCCGGGACGCAAGACTCTCATCTTTCTGAGACTTCTCAGAAAGCCGTTGCCTTAAGACAGAGGCCTCAGAATAAAATGCTGCCATATGGTCACGGGTGGAGCATGGAGAGAAACCATGCAAGCTCCCTTGTCCCCCAGGCACTAGAATGACAGGCTATCTGAGCCACATAGTTGTAATATAATCAGGACAGGGCAGGAAGCCTACCACTTTCCAACACAATGCCGTGGAGCCTAGTGCGCAGGGACCTACAACAGCTTGGGGGGAGCCACATACATTCTTCCACTAAAGCTAAAGAGAGAAAACCTATTCCCAGTGCGTTAGCCTCCTGGCATGGAGGAGAGGCTAGATTCTGCAGTCATACTGCCTGGGTTAGAATCCTGCACGGTGTTAACCACTAACTGCCACTTAATAGTCATGTGCAAGTGGTTTAACCTGTTTCAGTTTCTTCATCTATAAATGGAGATATTACCTATGTTATGAGGCTACTGTTGTAAAAATTAATCAATTAGTATGTAAAACACTTAGAACAGTGACTAAATACATAGTAAATCATAGCTACTATATTATTATTTATTTTCAACTCTGGCTTCCAGGTTTCTCAAAAAACCACAATGAGAGATACACTGCTCCCTCACTCTCTGTTCTCAGATCTCTGTGATATCACACCATCATTTAGACGCAAGCCTCAGAGTCAACCCTTCCCTAGGACAGCTGAGCTGCAATTAAATATTTCAAGCTTCCCACTATGGCCTTAGCAGAGCCAAGGGCCATGTAGCAAGAGATAAAGACTAGAAAGGAGGGCAAGGAACAACACAGCCTCCCTCAAAGCATGTAACTGGCCTTCTGCCTGCCAAGGTGGGATTTTCCCTTGGTCACGATTATTGGAAAAGGCTGCCTTTCCCACCAGAATCACATACCAGGAGCAGCTCTCCATAGCCAATTGTGTGTTCTTCCATCCCAACTACTTTCTTAGGTTTGTACATGAAAAGGGCGACTCCAGCCACAATTAGCAACACACACAGGTATTTGGCCATTGGGTACTTCTTCTTCAAAAGGGTCACTCCAAGGAGCATGACTACAGGAAAGAAAGAGAGTGGAAAGTTCAGGCACCCGCAGGCATTGATAAGCCCAACACTATCTGCCTAGGAGCCAAGAAAAGACTCATGGGAGAAAAGAATGTCTGAGAAGGAAGGCCTATAGAGGATAACAGGAGGGTGAGGCTGGCACCTAGATAGAGAGGATTGAGCAACAGGGTTGAACAAAGTATAAGGCAGGGAAATGATAGAGAACCAAGATGAAAGGTCCAGGCAGGAACAGGGCAAGGGGGGGTGGAGTGAGGAAGAATGAAAGGCTGAGAGAAAGTGGCTGATGATCGAAATGGGGTTTAGGTTGTCTAACAACAATGTAAATACATGGGACACAAAATGACTAACCACATGAAGCCTCTAGCTCCCAGCTTATGTATATCCAACACCAACGGAATTGATACAGATGACAGGACGGCAGGGGGTAGAAATGGGGGGGAGTCCTGGAGAGAGTTATAATGAGACGCTGTAGCCTGAAGGGATACAGAGCTCTAGCAGAGAGGGCGAGAGCTTATTATAGGAAAAGTGAGGATGGAAGATGGGGGACCATCTTCTTCTGCTTACCTGGAATTGGTTTGCAGGATTTACCAAGGACCTGAAATTAAATTCAGCAAATAATTTCTGAGCATCTGTGATGTGCCAGGTACTATGCTAGGTGCTGCGTAAAGATGCGTAATTGGGGGCCTGCACTAGAGACCGCAGCCTCAGAAAGTAGCCCTACTATGGCCAACCCACCACCACTAAACCTCAGATCTACAGTTCTTTGCACTGTAAAGTTCTCAAATACACTCTCTTTTTATTTAAGTCACAGACCTGTGGGAGGAATCCTAAGTTCTTTTCAAATAGCTTCCGAGCCAACCCTCATCCCATTCTGAGGTTTCACCTGAGTTGGGTAGCTGACAAACTGTAGTGCTGAGTTGCTGGAGACCATGGCACCCAGATAGGAGATAGAACAGGCAGCATAGAGCCAGCTCCGAGTACGGTCCACCCTGGCAGTGTCAAAAAACTGGATCACTGGGAGAAGACAAAAGAACAGACAAGAAAAACCTGGTGGGAAAAACCCAGAATGGACCACTGAGTAAAAGTCAAAGCCACATGAAAGGAACTTGCCTGTCAAATAAGATAAGAAGTACATGCTATTTCTGTCCTCTTGCACGGGGGAATCTCTGTAGATTATTCAATTTTCCAATCCCACCTAAGCTTAACACAAGACCACATCCAGGGCAGGGGTGGAGCAATCATTCAGTTCAAGGGACTAGCTAGCCTGCTGCTAGCCCCCAGGGAACAGAGGGAAAAGTTCAAACCACGTTTGAAGCTGACACAGGAAGGAAAATCAAAGGGACAAAGATTAAGTAGTCTCAGTGGGAGGTGGGGGGGGATCTAAGTACAGGAGGCCCATTCCCTGCACATGTCTGACTCGGCTGGTCTAATTTAAGGAAATAAGGTTTTACTCTGTGCCAAAGCAATGAGTTTTATAGACTGAACAGAGAGGCTGTGCTAAGTGTGAAAGGGAGTGGGGATCTTGAGAGTTAGACCTTAAGGTTGGTCCACTGCCTAATGCCCAGGATACAAAGTGGAGGGGGCACATAACAATTACTATCTAGGTACTCACAAATCTTGGCAAACACAGCATTGATCACACACTGGATGAAGACCAAAGTTAAGGCAAAAGTGAACTTCTCCTGCTTGGCTCCCTCCCCATACTTTCCTCTTGTTCTATGAATAAAATGCATGAGAAAGAAAGGGTAGAAATCAGTATCTTTCCTTCAGTGTCATTTAGTATGTCCAGAGCCACTGAAAGCTTTGAAATTATCTTGCCTCTCTGGATGTAGGGAGAGTCTGGTAAGGATCGCTGGGCTCATTTACAAAAGGAGCCCATTTTATTGGATTTAGAAACTAGACATGCTAGTTTGCTAATCCCGTAGCCTAAGACAAGAATATCCGTAAAGGATGGAGTTAGAAGGAACGTAGAAAATTATATGGTGAAACGAGGCACCGCAGGCAGCAGAAGGGATCTGGGCTTCAGCAACAAGGCCAAGGGCGAAAGCGTCTGCCGTCTGCAAGCATCCAGGAGTTCCAAAGGGGAATCGGCACAGGTCACGGAAACCTGTTTGCCGGCATTAAGTCTCAGCACGGAAAACCCAGGCCCACAGAACGGGGCGAGGGGAGGGGGACAACAAGGGAAGAAAAAATCACCAGGTCTCGAGAATCCAAAGACCAATTTTCGCATTTTGGAAATCTGGGGAGCCTAAGCCGCGCTGCCAAGGCGCTAGGGTGCTCGAAGGACGGAGGGCAACAGGGAACACCGGGGGCAGGGACGTGCTGACTGCGAACCCGGCCACAGGCTAGGGGGAGGAAGCGGGATAGCGGGGAAGGTCTGCTTTGCGACCCCCGGGATCCGCTCACATCTTCTCCTGCAGGATCCCATAGTAGAAATAGCAGACAAAGACGCCGAGGAAGCAGAGCGGCAGGCGCAGCCGGTCGGGCACCAGGGAGCTGCTAGCGGCCATGAGACGCCCGGACGACCCGACCGGAGACCCGCTCACAGCCGGCAGCGGCAGCGGCTGCGACAGCTCCAGTCGGACATCGCCGACCGGCGACAGGGGCCTCATAGGAGCTGCATGCGACCACCGCTCATTAGGGCCCAACAGTCACCGCCAGAACTGCCAGCTCAGGGCTGCCGAGGGGGAAACTCCTCAGAACCCAGAAACCGCGTCCACAGAAAGGAAACCCACCCAGGGACGTTGTCTTTGTCCCTAGTGGTCAGGAAAGCTAGCCGCTCCGGGGTGAAAGATTTTGCTCCAGATTTTTCCGAGCAGGCAATTCCGAGGACAACTACAACCCGGAGCTCAATGCGGCGACCTACGAGTTACGCGGGCGTGGAGTGATGATGTAGAAGGATGTGGAGGTCGCCGATTGGCTGCGCTATGTGAAGACAGACAAGGCAGGGAGGTGGTGCGGAGAAATAGAATAGACCTTTCTGCCCGGTGGGCCGTCAGGCTTCTGCTGGGTCCTAACGCCATGAAATTCTTAGTGGAGCCTTGGCGCCCCCTGGCCGCTGCCGAGCGTCAGAGACTCTACCCTCTCTCCCAGAAAAACGTTCAAGGCCCAGCGTTTAAGAGCCATCCTCTTCCTAAGACACTTCATTCACGAGGCTTCCAAGGGTGGCAGGGCTCTTGTTCCAGCTCCTTCACGTCAAGGCAGGGCAACCTACGCACGACACCTAAATTCCGAGCCACAGTTTTCTATCTCTAAGCTAAGGATAATTCGTAATAGCCACCTTGTCACCTCTTGACTGTTCAAATGAGCTGAGATTTGTGAAAGTGTTTTGGAAATTGTACAGTGTGCTGTGTACGTTTAAAGTATTGTGATTTATTATTCTTTCTCAACCGTAATCTTATTTCCTCACATCCTGGAGGTGGAAATGGAAGCTTACTGAAGTGAATTTTCTTTACGGTCTCACAACTTAATCGACCATGGATCAAACCCTCCAGCTGCCCTCCAGATCCTTTCCTATTAATGAGCTCCTTGGTGGACCCCTCCTTATCCAAATGTTGAACTTTAATGAGCCGGTACCAAGAACTAGTGCCAGACTGACCCCCGGTCTTTCCACTACCCACCCCAAACCCTCAGTTATTTGCACTCGGGGCTGCTATCTGGGTAGAGGCTCCTTCTCCCCTTCTAGCAGCCTGCTCCTTTGGCGCAGCCTCCGGCAAAGGAAGGAAACTCAGGGCAGCACCACACCCATCACTCTGTGCCTGACTCACTAAGGCTTTGGGGACTAGGCCAACTATCTTTTGGGGGGAGGGATGACAGAGAGAAGGTGGGGTCTCTCCCCAAACCCCTCTCTCCTTTATGTTGGTGGGGGAGGCGAGACCCTCATACATTAGCTCTTCCCCAGTGTCCTAAGCACTGAATCAGTCAGTGATTCCAGAACACCAAGCAGCAGCTGGGTAAAACCTGGGTTCCAGTTCCTAGCTCTACCTTTTCACCAGCTGAGATTTCAAACAATTCACTTGACCTGAGTCAAGTTTCCTCAACTGAAATTAATGGGGTATAGTAACAACTGGGAGAGTGCTGTGGTTAGAAGCATGGGCACTGGATTCAAATGATTTTATTTCCAAACCCAGTATCGTGTCTCTGGGGTAAAGTTATTCAATCTTTCTGTCCTTCCCTCCTGAGTACAGTGGGATTTATCACATTTCTCTCACTGGGCTGTTTTAATATTTCAATAACATTTTATGCAAGCACTTAACAGGGTTGTCTGATGCTCAACAAGCTAATGAATTGTAGTGGGGATAGCAGCCTTAGGAGTTTGTCTTGAGGTCTTTCAGGTAGCTACAATTGTAGTTATTATGACTGCCCTTGGGGTAGTCAACTTTTCTTTCATCCATACTGTGGAGATTAATGTGTGTTTTGTGAAAAGGTGCTTTGTAAATTGCAAAGCACCCCCTCAGAACTTTGGGTTATTCCCACTTCCCCCAGAGCCTAAGAGCTCTTATAGGAGTGGTGCTATGATAGGTAAGAGGCAGCAAAAGGACAAGAACAATTTCTTCTACTAGTCAAGGAGCACCCACAATGTCAATTTCTCTGCCACTGGTTGCCCTGCTTTCCTCTCTGAGATCCATTCTTCCTAGGGAGCTTGTCCAGACTCACTCAAGAAGGAATGACTTCTTCACCGCACCTCTGCCACACTCTTCACGGCCTTTCCACAGAGCCACTGTTTATCTGTTCATGCACAGAATTCAAGCCTAGTGGCTTGAAGACAGAGACTCTGTGTTCATCATCATTACGTGTTAAGTAAAGGCTCCTCTTAGAGACAAGGATGAAGTGATCAATACAATACCCTCAGTCTCCATCCCACTCCCCATCCCCACCCCCAAATATTGAACGGAACCTCAAGCTGCTGGGAATACTTATTTATTTGGTCTATTAACAACAAGATCTGCAAAACAAAAAACAAAACAAAAAAAAACTTCTAAACACAGGATAAGAAAACTTGAACATTAACATTCTTCAATTTTGTGAAGCTCTGCAGTACGGAAAATATACAAACTTCAAACAGCTGCAAAAATAGTGTCTTTGGGAGAAAATAGAGTTTCTACATTGATACAAGAAAAATAGGCATTTTACTAATCCAACCCAGTCCTGGGGCAGGTGGAGGGTATAGTCACCACTTGCCACCTAGAGGAATGCCAGCTCTTCCTCGACACCTCCCCTACCTGGGGCTGGGCAGGCCGGGCTGCTGCTTAAGACAATCTTAGTCAGGATGAAAGCGAGATGAAAATGCCACTTGGGAAAACGCTAGGTTCCCCCCTCTGCCAGCAGCTGGATTGGTCAAGTGTTATGGCCCTTCAGGGCTGCTTTGGTCAGCTCCTCCAATGAGGGGGAAGCATGGGGATGGAGGCTGAGAGGATGGGCGTGTCTATATTCCGGTCTCCTCTTCTGCGTCCGTGGATGAGAGGGAAGGAAATCTGTGGTGTCCTCTCTCCGCTGATCATGGCCAGCTTGCTCCATGACAAGGACAAGGGCCCCATATACAGTCCTTTGGACTCACACCCAGGGATGGGGGACCCAAGACCTTCTAGGTGAGTCTTCCACCAAGTAAAGAGAGGTGGCAAGGACACAGGTGTGACATGTGAGCTGCCCAGCTGCTAGTGGAGAAGGCGAGTCCCCTCCCATTCGGAGGGGACAGTGTCCATCGAAAGAGGACCCAGGGCTTTGACACAATAAACGAAAGTGCTCGAAGGCCGAGAAGGAAGGGCTCCTTTATCCCCCACCTCAGGGGAGCCAGGGAGGGGCCTGCCACCAAGGCACTGGTCTCCATGGTAAGGTGGTAGGGGTGGAGCCCTCAGACCACCAGGGAGCTCTGGAAAAGCACGGGCTCTTCTGAGGGCGGGCTGTGCTGCCATGGCTCGAATGGCAGCGAGGAGGCCTTGGAGGCCTCTGGATCCTTCCGAGGTGGTAGCCTGGGGCTGGCGGGAGGAAGGGGGGACCCCGGGCTTGAGGGGCAGTTACGGAAGATGAAGCCCATGCTAGGAAAAAGGGGCTTCATCAAGCTGACGGGGCAGAAGGCCGAGCCGGTTGGGTTGAAGTGGACTTTGTTCTTGTCAGGACAGGAAGTCAGGAAGGCTAGGTCAGGACCTGGAGAGCTGGGGGATGGAGAAAGAAACACACAGATATACATGTGTGTACACACACCCACAGACACACAGACACAACCAGTGAGAAGAAGTGAGAGATGTCCCAGTGTTGGGGGAGTAGAGGAGCTGGGTCTCTGTTCAAAGTGGGTGATAACCTGACCAAAAAATGATAAGTTACTGAGCAACAACCAGGCTTTAGGCTCTTCAGCTCTTCATGTTTTAGAAATATGGCTGTAACAACAGGAAATCTACTGTAGCTAGAAACAGGAGGGACTGAAGCTAGACAGGAAGAACTTCCTGACCATGTGACTTTAGCAGAGACTAAGGGATCTCTTACCTTAGGAGACTTCATCGGGGAACAGTGTTTTGGGGGCAGGCCCCTTGCCTGAGAGCAGACATCCAGGCAAGTGACTTTCTGTGACTTTGTGCAGTCTAAAGCAGGGCTTCTCGGCCTCAGCACTACTGACATTTTAGACTGGATAACCCCTGGTTGGGGGGCTGTCCTGTGCAATACAAGATGTTTAACAGCATCCCTGGCCCCTACTCACTAGGTGCCAATAGCACCTGACCCCCCCTACCCACCCCCATCTGTGACAACAAAAAATGTCTCCTGACATTGCCAAATGTCCCCTAAGGGTAAAAGTTGTCCCCTATGGAAATGCACTGTCCTAAAGAATCTCATTCTTGACTGCATTGGAAAGGCGTGATTTTCAAAATCCTTGCTGGGAGGGAAGGATGGCTACCATTATGGGACAGGCAGCCAGACCTTATCAGATCTAACT
The DNA here is from genome assembly GCA_004026545.1 of Mormoops blainvillei. NCBI lineage: Eukaryota > Metazoa > Chordata > Mammalia > Chiroptera > Mormoopidae > Mormoops > Mormoops blainvillei. The sequence continues at coordinate 95,732 of PVJD01001731.1, read as the reverse complement.
AGGCCCCAGCTCACCATGTGGTCTTGGTCTTGGCCTGAACTGTCTCATCTTTAATGTGAAAAGAATCATCCCTACCCTTCTGATCATGTAGAAGAAATGAAAGGATAAAGGGAGGTTAGGTCGGAGAGTTCTGGAATAAGGAATCCATATGATTAAAAAAAAAAAAAAAAGGTGTACAGCCATGCTTGACGGGTGGAACAGCAGACAAGCTTCTAGCTGTGAGGGCTCTGGGTGTGAAGACGATGTGTAGGAAGAGGGGGGAAGTCTACCACCAATGGTTCCCACAGACCACCTTTTTCTCTAAGTATAATATGTATACAGAGAAATGCATTCAGTGTATAGCTTAATGAGCTGATAACCATTTTAATTGTAGATCCTGAGAATTCCAAGCCCAAAGAAGGGTGAGGCATGAGGAAGAACGCAGAGGTTGGCACGGGGTAGGAGGTGGAAGGAAGTGAAGGTCTGGTGTCCAGAGGACTCCCCAGTGCCAAAGTAGTCCCTGACCAAGCAGGGTTTAAAAGGATCGTATTTTATAGAAGGGTCAGGAATGGGCAGGAATGGGAATGCTCTCAGTGTGCGCAGGCACTCGTGAAGAAGGTGACCCAGGGACCAAACAACATTTGAGATGACCCTGGACAGCTTGAGTCCCTCCCTGGGAATTGCACGCCATCTCACAGGGTCGGCAGCCAGGAAGAGGAAAATGTGGCAAAAGAACCACTAAACACAAGAACCTCCAAGTAGTAAAGTTGACACAATGAAGAGACCCAATGAGCTGAGCACTACCTTCCCGGGATATCTTAGAAAGCAAGTGACAGGTCAGCCCCTGTCCTAAAGGGTGAACACTGGGGCAGGAAGGTAGATGAGATGACTTTAAGACCTCTTCTGCCATTGAGTCTACAACAGAATCAAGGCAGGCAACCACCTAATTCCCACAAGCATTCCAGGTTGTAATTACTCAGCTATAACATGGACTGGGGGAGGACACAAGAGTCCAGAGTCTGCTACACACTCTGGCTTCTTCCCCCCACGTCCCCCAGAGGACCCAGGGCTCTAGAGAGAAAGCAGGCAACAGTGGTACTGCGAAGAACAACCCAGTGGCTCTGGTGTTCTCCTTAACTCCTACTCTGGTCATGTAGGTACCTCCTGCTACTGCCGTGGGGTGTCCTCTCCCTTACCTGAGATACAAATGGAGCCCTGAGGTCACAAACCCTGTCCCAGCTAAATGTCCATGCATATACCATGACTAAACTTCCTGACTACCATGGAAACCACAGCTTCCATGGTGGATCTGCCTTAACGAATATTAAAGCTGGTGGGGGGGGGCAGAGGGGGAGGGAGTGAAATGAGTTCTTAGGATGCCTATCAGAGGGGGCTGCCTGTGTGGGCATGTGGAAAGATCAGCTCTCATTTCTTCTGCTAATGGGAGGGGATTGCAGTAAGCAACGGAAGAATGGCTTCTGAATTGTCCAATTGCGTTTGGGAATATTCCATAGTCCTCTTACTTGTAAGGACTGGAAATTTCTGTCTGGACACTCATGGCACTTGAACTACAGTAGTTGAGGGGTAAAGACCTGACTCACAAACAATTAGAGTGCTGTTTCGGTTCCCCTGTCCCTCCACGGGGGGACGAGACATTTCTCATCTCTGCCTGAAGGGAACTACTAATATATTCTCTCTCCCCCTGATTATGGTCTAGCAAATTCTCACACCTTCCCCAGGGATGGAAAAAAATAGAAGAAACAAAGGTTTAGGTTTCAGAGTGCTTTCCTTTCCAGCTCCTGCTGCGCTTGGGGCTGGCATGTGGGCAGAGCGCAGGTTTCTATGGAGATAATGATAAGCAAAGATTTAAGTGCTCAGAGTAGGTAATGTCAACAAGTTTGATCATGGAAAATCTGCAATACCAATAATCTAAAGTTGACAGCACCTCTAGGACAAGAGAGAGAGTCAGAACTGAAGAAGGGCCTGTCAGGCGGGACAACACAGGGCCAACTCCCCATCCCTGTCCCTCCCCTCTCTGATGTACTCACGTGGCCTCTTCAAACACACGCACTCTCTCACAGCCTTCCGGGGGCTCCCGTTTGAAGACGTAGCTGTGATTGGGCCGAGGGGAGGAGGCAAAGGCAAGGACTGGAGATGGGCTGCCATCTTCAAGGAAGGCTGGGTGGCCTGGAGAGGAGGCTGCAAACAGAGCAAGGCTGAGGCCAGTGGAGCTGAAGGAAAGAGCACCATCCTCAACTCAGGCCCTAGTGTAAAGGGAAGAGGCTGGGAGGCACAGCAGGGTGGTGGCAGGTTGTCCGTCTATACTCTCCCTTAAAAGATCTTTGAGGCATCTTATGAAAACAACATATCCTGTTACACAGGACAGGGGAAAAAAAAAACCCAATACAGTTGAATTGAGGGAAAAATCGGGTCTAATATCAATTTATATTTCCAGGAGATAAACAGTGATTGCAACTCCAAGTCTCAGACTTAAAGGAATCCGAACTTCTGTGTCTCTCTCTGCCTTCTTCCAAGGCTGCACCACCCTGCCTGCCAACATACCACAGCTTCTTCCTTTCCACAGCCTCGAAAATCTATCCCTTCTTCCAGGAAGAGCTCTTGCACTGACTCAGAGAAGCGATCTTTACTCAACCCCACTCATGGGATAACATTCCTCTTGCTTTTCACACAGCAAATGTACTTTGCTTAGGTTGCAAATATTGACTTTATCTGTATTTATCTCACATTTATTCCTTATTACTCTATGCTCTGTTTACCTCTGTGTATTGTTAGATCATGCCCTTGGCCAGCCTACCTCATGGGGTTGCTGTGAGAACCAAATGAGGCAATACAGGCAACAGTGCTTCATACGGTAAGGAAGGACTCACAGCCCGTCCCGTTCACGATGCAGTAGGGCACAGCCGAAAGCGGAGATTTGGAGTCAGGAATTGGGGGCTTCCTCCTGGGTCAAACCAGGTGACCGCAGACACGTTCTCTTATTTCACATCACTTACAGCCACCTTGAGACCTATTGCTGGTAATGGTTACCACAGACACCTGAACAGACTCAAGGGTTTTCCAGCCAAAAACGGAGACGGGAGGGAGTGCTTCTTTGGATCACAGTGAGGATTAAATAAAAGTATAGGTGCAGAGATTTTATGTATACTATAAATCAGAATCAATATGAAAGACTGCTATTATTACTGGTATAATGTACAAAATAAAGATGACTCGCCAAGATATTCTAGTTGGCTGGTAAATAAAAATGCCAGGCCTGAAATTGATTAGAGACAGAAGAGGGGGCGGAGATGCCACCGCACCTCTGAGTAGGTCCTGTTGCCTCGGCCTCCTCTGCTTACCTTTGTCGCTGGGGATGGATGACAGCTCCTCAATGGCACCCCGATGTTCTTCACGGCTGGTCTGGCCCGAAGGCTGGGGCGATGCCAGGGGCACGGAGGGAGAGCTGGAGAGGTTGCCAGGCTCCAGGAGCAGGAGGGGGTGATCACAGCTGCCACTCTGGGCGGGAGCTGGGGCGCGGTGCCCATCAGGGATATCGAGGATCTGCCAGGGAAAGGGTGGGTGATGACTCTCAGGCCTCTCTCTTTGGGCCTGCAGAGCCGCAGGGACCCTTAGGCTCCCCCTCCCTTTACCCTTGTCGTCGTCCTCTATACATAACACACAGTGACAACAGAACACCATTTCCTCAAGTCACTGACCACTCCCCCCCACCATGCCAATCGAGGGGAAACGCCCTCCTATTTCTCCCCTAGCTCTTCGTTGTTTTCTCTCGCAGTACTTGCAGATCAATTTATAATTATATATTTATTTGAACGGTTTCTCAGTGTGTCACCCCTATCAGGGAGTAAGCCTCACAGGGGCAGGGACCTTCTATGTGCCAGCCACTAGGACACTGTAACCGCTGCAGGCCACTGTAGGACCAGTATACGGAGCATCATCATATATTAAATATTCCTCCCTTCCTTTCACATTTGATAGCATTTGTACCCACAGCTCACCAAATTGTGTGCATGTGTTTAGGTGGGTATAAAATCCTACATATACACAAATTTAAAATCAACCAGCAAGTAAATCATAAACTGAGAGGTGTGCCCACAAGAATTATATTAATACTGCCCAACTGGCATTCCCCAATTGTACTGCGTCAGTATAAAAATGTGCCTGAGACTGCAGAAAAGATAGTAAATAATTCTGCCTGGGAGTGGGGCAGGGAAGAAGGCCACACGGGGGCACTGGGCATGAAGGATGATGAATGCGTGTCACCAGGTAGATACGGAAGGGAGGGAAGTGAAGTGGTAACACGAGCAATGGAGTGGTTTCAGCTGAGCACAGGGGTGACAGTACCGGTGCCAAGTACACAGAACAGTGAGCTGGTGCTTTAGCTGAAGAATGATGTCTTGCTCATTCCTCCTTTCTGAGACCCTCCTCTCTGCCAGCCCCTCGCTCCTTCTCTGTCAACTCACCACCAGAAAGCCTTCCCCAGGCACACCCACCCAGCTCTGCGGTAGCCATGGCCTGTGAGACCCAGAGGGCAAGAGTCCCACCCGCCCAACCCCCAAGTCCAGACTCAGCACGACCTGCCTGTCAGCGCCTCCAGGCCCCACTCACCCGCAGCAGCTCCTCCTCGCCCTGCTCCTTCACAAACACCTCCTCCAGCTCCTGGTTGAGCCCTTCCAGGCTCCTGTGCAGGCAGGGGCTGAGTCGAAGGACAGGGGACCCTGAGGGGAAGCTGGGAGGTGACGCCTGAGGAGGAAGAGGCGAATGAAGAACCCACTGAAACCCACCAAGGCCCAAACGCCGTCAGTTCAGACTGGGGGTAATGGTCACAGCTACACAGCAAAACCAAGTGTGTAAAGCGGGGTTTGGTGACAGTGGCTGACTGCAATGGGTCCACGCAGCAGGGTTTTCTCCAGAAGTTACAGTTGTGAGGAGTGTGGGTGATTTTAAAGGCTGAAGGAGCATCACGGTCTCATTGTGCAGGGGATAAGTGTGGAGGAGAGAGAAATTCAGAACAGTAGGAAGCTCTTCCAATGTCATTCACCAAGTCCAAGTTTGCACTAAGGCTTCACTTGGGCACCCATGTGGCCACAGGGCATGCGATGTGGGAGGGCTCTGCCGCCCAACCTGAGAGGTTCTGCCCACATGGTGGGCGGGTGGGTGGCCATGGAGGATGACAAAGGGTAGAGTGCGGGAGGCAGCGGGGAACTTACCCTCAGTGTTCCCCGCACAGCATGGTCCCCTTGGAGTGGGGAGCCCCGCTCCTTCTCTTTCCCACTGCGGCTCAACTTTGTCCTCTGTAGTTGCTGCTTCAGCTTGGTGATCTGGTGGCCCAGAGAAAGGGTGGGGAGCAAGTGAAGTAAAGCAAAAGGGTACTGGGTCCCCGCTTCCAGGCGTGGCTCCCGCCAGAGGCCCAGGAAAACACATAAAAGGGAGATGGTAATTACTTTTCCATCTCGAAATACTTCAGTGGTGTTCGAAACTGTGATGACAGGTTCATCAACTTGATTATTTGATTTTGCAAATCACCCTGTATTCCATAGATGAATCAGTTTCCAAAAACTTTAAAATATGCAATGCTGAAACCATTTTTTGTCTTTCACAGATTCCAAAGGCATGGAATACTACTCTCTATTAATAGAAATGGGAAATGATGTTTCTGAATTTACTCCCTAAGTACATTCACAACTATCTCGAAGGCCCTGAGACCAGGAAGGATGGAAGGATTTCCCCCCATTTTAAAACAGACTGCACCGAGCAAGGAGCAGGCTGTACAGAAGGCATACCCAATTTTGTCCCAACTCCCATTTCCTGTAATAGCTACGGACCATCATCGACGGTTTTGCATTGTTATCCCTGTCACACTCGGAACTCTGGGTCTACTTGCCTCAGCTGGCAAGCGCTCAGGAGATGCAGAGCTATTGAAATATGGGCCCAGGAGGGGAAGGGTGGAGGGGTGCACAGGAGGAGAAATGGGGACAACTGTGACAGCATAAACAATAAAGTATTTAAATTTAAAAAATAAATTAATTAAATAAACATGGGCCTAAATTAAATGGAATTCAGAGGGTGGATCTGCTGCCCACAGCCATGAAATATATAACTACTGCCAAAAAGAAAGTAAGTGCTTTTAGTTTTGCTATTGGGGATCATTCAACCATGACTCCACGCTTAGTGCAAATAACTTGCTTACTCTGATAATTACAAACTTTAAATACTTTGTATTTTCCACTAGCCTGAAACATTTCATATTTTTTCTCTGTTCTTGTAACCGAGAGGGTAGAAGTGACTCTGCCTGTAAAGGGGTCGAGGGTGACTCCTAGTAACTTGGCCCCAGGGGCTGCCCCTCGTGACAGACGGAACTGGTTTGGGAGCTCTGGGATTCCAGTCTACAGCCTTCCCTACTCAACCTCAATGACTGGAACCCTCCTGAGAGAAAAGGAGTGCCAAAACGTGCTTGGGAGCAATAGCTATCTTTTTCTTCTTTTAAAACTAAGTCTGGATGAATAGTTAAGTATAACAGTACATGCAATTAGGGCTTTTCAGTTCCCAGGAACTCACTCCATATCTTTCCCCAGTCTCTGAGCTGCTTATCTGGATCTAGCCTCAAAGTAAGGCGAGAACAATGGGGGCTCCCACCCTGTGCTTGGCTGCTGAAGGGCACCAGCAGGCACTGGCCAAGCCTCTGCTGGCAGGAGGGTCTTGGCTCCAAAGGCCTGGCCACCAGGTGGCTGGGAAGCAGCTGCGAAGGAGCCATCTCACTAGCAAAGAGCTAGGTGGAGACCAGCGGGATTGGAAGCATGAGTCCGCGTTGGAGCAGGTGCACCCACGGTGCTGGGAGCGGACAAGAGGCACTGCGCTGGCCAGGAAGTCAAACGGGGCTGTTACCTCTTTGCGGTGGTCTGTGCTGCCCCAGGACGCCGAGCGCTTGTGTGTACAGGAGCTGGCCCGCTCACCTTCAAGCTCTTGCCAGGACAGGGGGGTCTGCAGGGAGAAGAACCCAGTGAGGTAGAGCAGCTTCTCAGGCCAGCTCAGGGGAAGCAGACGCACCCTTTCCTGGAGAGAGGCAGTGGCTCTTTGAAGTCTGCTCTGCTATCTGCTCATCGGCCTCCTCAACCCGGTCAGCCTCTGATTCTTTCAGGATTCTCCACCTGTACTTCCTCTGTCCCAGACACCTTCCTCCAGGAAACCTTCCCTGATGAGCCAGTAACGCCAAGCTGCTCTTTGCTCTCTTATGACTTTCATGCATGGATGACAGGCCCAGCTCTCCCAGGTGCTTCCCAACAGTAAGCACAAGCACTGCCCTCCCTGTTCCCACCAGCTGCAGGAGAGCACAGGTTCGGGGACCCACTGGCATCCTCGATTCTCAGACCCTCTCTGTGCCCAGCACAGGCCCAGGTTCCTGGGAGCGTAATGAAAACAAGTTACTAGACAGGACTCTACTAAGGAATCATTTATTCATAAAGCAGAAAAAAGAAAAAACGGGGATCCCCCTTCCTCCTCCACCCCTGACAGAAGCAGGAGACGTCTGTGTGGGGTACTGCCTCGGGTTCGTTCCGTGATCCCCCGTGCACAGACTCAGTGCTGGGAGCCGTCCCGAATGTGCAGTGGAGGCGACATTTTCAGAAAGGGGGGAGCCAGAATTCTGAACTCAGCCCTGACTCCTGACCCCGCTTGGCTTTATCACAGCTCCTTCTCCTGTTCCCTCGTGAGAACGGGGTTGTCAGTCTGTTGGCCTCCCTCCCCTGCTGCACAGAAGACAGAGTTGGCTCAAGATGGAGGCAGGGGGAGCTTGTAGACCCACTTCCTGAGCCCCCACCCGAGGGAGGAAGCTGTTGGCTCTCAGCACGAAGCAGGAGGACAAGATCCCTCCCCACCACCAACATCCCTATTTCCATTCCAAGGGAGGGGCCCAAGGGGGAATGCGCCAGTGGAACCAGTTCCTCTCTAACTTCTTTGCACAGGCTGCCAAAACCATGAGGGCCTGGGAACCGTCTCCTCCAACAGATCTGCTGACCTCCCCTGAGAGGTTGCTGCAAACAAAAAGGGGGAGGAAAAGAGAGAAAAACTCAACAACTCAACACCCAACAGCTGCTAAGAAGAGCTCAGCAGGGGCAGTCTGAGCGGGACTGTGGGAGCAGTGCGCCCTGTGTGACAGCTGCTGTGGAGAGGGGCCACTAAGGGCCCAGGCTCCTTGGCTCTTCCTTCTCTCAGCTGCCCACCCATCAGACAGACCTCTACTGGGCCCTGTGACACAGCCAGGCTCAGACGACCACCCTACTTTCTTTCCCTAGGCTAGCGCCACAGGGAGACTATCAGAGAGCCCCCCCACCCCTGCAACAATCCCTTCCTTCAGGAAAAGGGCAGGCCACGCACCCTCCAGGCCCACACCCCAGAGCCCTTGAGGCGAAGTTGGCTCTGACAGTCTGTGGAAACCAAGAAGCTGTCTCCTTCCGAATGCCTCCATCTCTCTGTATCAGAGCTGGTGGACAGAACCTCAGGAAAGGCTGCTGCATAGACCGAGGAGTGAGGAGGAAGCCCACCTCTACACAAGCCCCTCGGCCCAGCAGACGCTTGAATGCTCCTCCTTCCAGGACTCCAAAGCCACCCCCTAGATGACTAGCTCTGCTGATCAAAGTGCTTAGTCCCACACTGGCCTGTGGTTGCTGGCAAGGCAGCAGAAACTACGGAGAAGAGACGACAAAGGCTAAGGTGATGAGCCCATCTCCCCTCCTCCGGGAAGATACTGTACTCACAGGTGGGTGGTGAGAAGCAAAAACAGCCACAATTAGGCTGCCACCAGCTCTACTAACGTCTCTGGCAAACTCTTCAACTGCCTCCTTTCTTGTGAGATATGTGATGGGGTGGAAGGAGAAAAATGTAGGCTCGCGCTGGAGTTAGGAAGGTTATGAAAATTCATGGCGGCAAGGATCATCTCTCAATCCATTTTAGCCCCTGCTCTCTTTGCTCTGGAATATCTTCCAGCAACTACTGCCTACTCTGTAAAAGCGCTACCAAGGCCCTCGCTTTGACTCAACACCCCACCGTGGCCACGGATACCACCACCTCTCCCTCCATCCCGCGAGCTCTCCTCTCCACACTTGGCTCTCCGTCCTACCCAGGCAAATCTGACTCCTTTTCCTTATTCAGGCATTCAATAAATAACTAGTGAATGCCGACTGTGTGTCAGGTACTGTTCAAGGTGCTGGGGCCACCACGATGCACAAAACAACAAAACTCCTCATCCCCTTTGAGTTGATGTTCTAGTTGGGGACACAGTTTCAACACGGTAAGTACCCAAGAGAAAAGTACACCAAAGAAAGGGGCTGGGAATGCTGGGGTTGGGGGGTGGGTGGAGGGGGCACCAGCATGATTGTAAATGTCCAGAAGTCTCAGTGAAAAGGTAATGTCTGAAGAAATACATGAAGGAGCTGAGGGGGCGAGCCACGTGGACATCTGAGGTAAGAAGGATCCAGACGAAGGGAACAGCAAGTGCCAAGGCCCCAGAGCAGGAGTGAGCCTGATGTGTACAAGGGTGAGGACGGGGTCCGTGCGACGGGAGCAGTGAGTGGGGCAGAGGGAGCCGGGGGCAGAGGGAGCCGGGGGCAGAGCGGTAGAAGATGAGGTCATCTGGTATGACAGATTGAAAAATGGTCCCCCCAAGTATGAGGTCCTAATACCTGGAACCTGTAAATGTTACCTTAGGTGGTAAAGTTTTTGCAGACACGATTAAGGTGGAAAGATTATCTTGGGTTATCTCAGTGGCCTTCAGTGCCATTACAAGCGCCCTTATGAGAGAGAGACAGCAGGAGATTAGACACACACACAGAAGAAAAGGCAATGTGACCATGGAGACCGAGATTGAAGTGACGTGGCCATAAGCCAAAGAATGCTGGCAGCCACCAGAAGCTGGAAGATGCAAGGAATGGCTCTCCCAGAGAGCCTCTGGGGAAAGGGTAGCCCTTGCCAACACCTTGATCTTGGCCCAGTGAAATGGAATTTGGACTTCTGGCCTCCAGAACAGTGAGAGAATAAATTTTTGTTATTTTGAGTCACTAAGCTTGAGGTAATTTGTTACCGCAGCTTTGGTACCTAATACGCTAGATTGTGTTGTGTTTGAAGCTGTTTACATTTTGGCCTTGAGTATTCTTATGGTGGGCAAGTGCACCAGTGTGGTCTCTGGCTCCTCCAACTGAACCGTGAGCACCAAGAGCGGGGACCATGCTTTGCCCCTTATTTTCAGCGCCCCTGGGGACCCAGGCCCCTCTTCCTTTGGGTCGCATCACAGAGGTCTGGGCCAAGGTCTCCTTGGAGCACACAGAAGACATAGCTATTGAAGGCTACCCTTCAAAGAGCGACCCTTTATGGCACAACAGGGGCCAAGCCAGGCTACGTGACAGTACTGTAAGTAGTTGTTCCAGACGATCCTTTGGAAGCAGGGTAGAGCTTGAGCTCAGCAGGCCAAAGTCATGTTTGTCAAAGGGACTTATGCACTGGAACAGATTTGTTTGAACACCCTGGCCCAGATGGAGCAGCTGACGGAGAAGCAGGGCTATTTACTAGCCACGAGTGGTGTCAGCCAACTGTGCAGATGATGCTCAGATTATGCAAAACCGAATGTGGGTTAAACCAAGGAAGCCTTGCCTGGATTCTGGGATCCCAGAGCAACATGTGGGAGGATAACTGGGCATGGAGATGGTGGAGAGGTTTCCAAAGAGCCGCCTGATAGAACAAGAAGGCAGGGGCCAGATGGAGCTGAACAACCCTCCCAGTTATAGTCTGTTTCTCTGCCCTCAACCCAGTTAAGTTTCTACCTGAACTCAGAGACAGGAAGAGTCCGGGCCGTGTTGTCTCCAGTGACGTTGGCAGGGCCCAGCTGGGCCCTGGAAACATTACCCAGCGCACCTGCGCACAGCACAGGGCAGCGTGGTGCCTGGCCTAGTGCAGATGGTCAGTAACTGTGTGTTGAAATGGAATTGCGCAGAAAATCAGCCCCCCGGGACTCTGGCCAGACAGAGACAGGAAAGACTCTGAGGGGGGCCTGCTGGCCAACTCTGAGAACTCTGGCTGCAGGTGGCCAAGGCCATCATCTCTGGCCCTACAATGACTATGCAACCCTCACATTTTCCATCATGAACCCATTTTCAAACATTCTAGGCTGTTGTCACACCATATGCTGAACAACTGGTCCTGTTCATCAGTTTGGAAAACAGGCGCTGTGCCCAGACCCCCACACCCACAAAGGAAGGCCCATGATGAGCAGACTGAATCGTGTGTCCTCACTAAATGCCGAGGCACTGGCTTGGAGAAAGAAGGAAGACACTACACAGTGAGAGCAAGTCCCAGAAAGGGATGTCTTCCCAAACAAAGCATGCCACCTCTACCTCTGGCCTTCAGGACACTCCATGAGGTTTGTCGAGGACTTACGCTCTCCCCCTCCCCACCCCAAAGGGTAAATGAGGCCTAAAGAAAAAAGTCTGTCATAGAGGCTTATCCAGCTCACCTGGAGCATGCAGAGGAAGTGGGGCTGGGGATGAGTAGCAGAGTGGGTGGTGGCAGGGGTGGGTGGGGAGGCAGAGCAGGTACCCAGGGTCCCATCTGTCTGCAGGATGAGAACACTCGCAGGGGAACTTTGCTTAAACAGTCATTCCAGCTGTGGTGAGACCACTTCCTCCCTCCAGAAGAGTGTAAGAAGACTCAAATGCTCTGCAGAGCAAGGAGAGAGAGGGGGTGACCGCAACCGGCATGTGGTGCCATCGCCGCCTGCGCCGGGCTCAGTCGCTAGGAGAGGCCAGCCCAAAGCACTTCGGCGGCCAGCTCTGGTTTGCCAGCTGACCTGGAGGAAGGGCAGTCCAGAGGGGAGGAAACATATTCAGATTGATCTGGAGAATCCTGACAAAGTAATCCCGATGATGGCGGCTCTGCACAGAGGCCGTCCTCACGCTCCCCGGCTGCAGTTCCCGCTGCAGCTGACGTCTTCCTTGTACTCACCAAGCTGGTCTCTGGGAGACCTGGCCGCCCCTGTCCCACTGCTCATCCTGCCTCAGAATATGCAGCAGCTCCAGGCACTCCTTCCCCAGTTACCACATTCATACCTCCTCTCCTATCCGAGAACCACCAACTTCCCCAGTGAGATCCACCCACCTCTCTTCCTCCCCTGCCCCAAATACTTGGGTAACCCAGCTCTTCGTGTGAGACTGTGAATTGCCTGGGGACTGCCTGTGCTATACCCTGTGCCTGTCTAGAGCTTAAAACACAACTAAGCCAAGGAGGGGATACTGGGGCTGCTGGCAACCTGATATATTTGAGAATGGAGAGTTTTTCACTCCACCTTCTACCTTGTTAGGAAGCCTTGCAAATGCTACCTAAATGGCAGGTGTTTTGTGCTTGCAGCCCAGGTCTGAAACTTGCTTGGAATGGACGGGGTCCTTGCTTGCGCTAGAGGGGTTCGGAGAATGTAGTTGAACAATGGCTCTCTGCCCGCCCTACAAAGCGGGTCCCCAGGAATACCAAGGCTGATGTGATCTCCAAACACACACTCTGGCCACTGGCTCTGGAGGTGGGGGGGTGGGGGGCAAGCGAGAGGTGCAGGGGGAAAAGTAAAAGCGCAGAAGTGAGGGCCAGCCAGATACGGTGGATGTACTATACTGGTGTGGCTGGAGGAGAAAGGGTAGAATGTGGGGTAAGGGTGGGAAGAGGCCCCCTCAGCTCAAAAGAATTAGGGCATCAATTTATTTTTAGCAATTTGAAAGCTTTCAAGGACGTCGGCAGATCCCACCTCCCTACCTTTCCTCTACCCTTCCCCGCACACCCTTGTATCTCCCCTAAAAAACTCTCCCTCATCTCCAGTCTGTGCTGCGTGACAGACCCGTGCTCAGTCGGGAGATGCCCGGAGAGCCCCAGGTCACCGTGGTGTAATACAAGTGTGGGAGAAGCTGGCTTGTGCCAGGCCAGGGACTCAAGTAGGAATCTGAATGGACCCCAAACCAAGAAGCAGGAAATTCCCAGAAGGTCAGGAATGAAAGAGGGGCAAGAGCGCGCATTTTGGTTTGGATGCCTACGTTGATCAGAATTCTCCCACCTCCTGGCTGCGGCCACAATATTGACAGGTTGCTAAGAGTTCCTCGAGGGCTGGAGCCCATCCCGGGGAAAGAGGGAAGCTGCACAGCTCAGCCTTGCCAGACCCATGGAGGCGCATCACTGACCTCTGTCTTGCCGTGGCAAGAAGCCCAGACTTGTTATATAAAAGATCTGGCCTGCAGCTGGAACCTGAGCAGCAACGCACAGCCTAGGGCCCGTGCCTCTAAACCCAGCCAGGGAACGTCTACGGCCAGGCCTGCCTTGAGATGACGAAGAGCGTGCTACCTGCGGGGTGGGATGGAAGCTTCCTAGAAGGCTGGCAGCAGGGAGCGACAGAGACAGGCTACATGGAAGCCTGCTGCCTGACAAAAAGGGATGCAATCCTGAGCTTACACACACGAGGCAACCTCAGGTCCTGCTCACCCCGGAAGCCCTCCTTGACTACATACATTATCTGAACTAAACGTTCCTCTCAAAAGAGAAAGCGGTGTGTGCTCCGGACCTGTGAGGAGAAAGCATAACCTGTCCTACTTATCCTTCTCAAAGCGCACCGGGAACGACAGTGCCCAGGGCTCCTAGGAAGTAGACCTGCTCTGTGTGCCGCCTGGAGTGTGCTTTCCCTTCACATTCTATTCTCAGATCTAAAGAGGGCCATCGATTTTAACTGGAGTAAATTCTTGTAGGTTCAAGGTAGGGTATTCCCAGGAGAAGTCCCCTCCTCTGAAATGTGCCAGCCTTTTGGCCCCGTCTCATCCCCTGGCTGTCTGTCCAATGGCCTTCATGGAACTGGCCTCCAGGCTCAGAGGCCAAATCCTGTTTTCTTTTCCTTATTCTTCTCTTCAACATGCCAAGAGCAGTACTGGGCATTCAGACTTTCACTAATAACATTTGAAAATGGATCTCATTAAAAAAACAAATAAACGAAAGGGACTGACGAGATGTGCTCAGAAGGGGAGGTAGGGTAAAGCGAATATACAAAACACTTTCACGTTTGGCCATCACCCCACTATGGGCAGGCCGAGTGGGCACATGCCCGCCCTCCCCACCCTCCCGGCTTGTAAAGAAAGAACTGGCTTGACCAATATCCCCCAGGACGCTGCTTGGCCTCTGAGCCATATCCTCCTTCCTGAGGACAACTCATTTTTTCTGAAGTTCAACAGGAATGGGTTTAAACTGCCTCAAAAGGGGGAAGATTTGACTCTTAACAACCTAACTGCTAAGACTGTTGAAGTCCTGAATCAGATTTAAAAATATCTTTGTACAGTTTCACAGTTAGGATGACTTCTTGCTCAGGCTAACGCAATCTTACTCAAAAACTGATAAATGGACTGGATGATCTGCGGTGGTTGCTTCCAAGCTTACGATTCTTAATGAAAAGACTGTCGTGAAGAAAAGGAGACCCAGGCTTCATGGGACTCCAGCGGGTCCACTGAAATCCCAGGCAGGCATGCTGGCCAGGGATCAACTCTCCATTATCTGAGAGCCTTCCACTCCTACGGCTCCAATGAGATCTATCCTGGCTCAACACTCTTTTTGGCCACCTCTTCCCGTTGTCTAGGGAATGCAAACTCAATCGAACATTGGCCCCAGTTTAATTTTAGCAAGGTAAATCTCATTTTTCAAAATCTAGCATAAATTCCAAAATCAACTCCTGCTTACCCACACATGAATACTCAAGCCAAACTGAAAAACCCAGATTGACTTCTTTCTCCCACCAGTCAGGTGGAATGCAAACTCATTTTCATATAAGTTTACAAAGAAAACCAAGCTGGTAAACATTAGATGGCGAAAAGCTACATGGCAAATATGGGCAGCTAAAACCCAGGACAAATCATTTCAAGGACTGAGAGTTGCTAAGTAGACCAAAGGCCTCCTCAGCCAGCCCCCTCCCCCCATCCTTGTCCCTTATCCAGTTAGAAGAGAGCATTACCTGGGTGGCCTTGTCATTGGTACAGCAGGTGAAGGCCCCATCAGCATCTCGTGGCCACTGGCCCAGAAGGTACGAGCTGAGGATGGTGTCCAGGGAGAATGTACGTCGGACCTGGGGTGGCTGAGGCCTACACATTGGCTTTTCTGGGGCCACTGAACACGGGACGCTGGCTGGAAGAGAGCACAGCATGCCCCTTGACATCAGCATGGTGGAAAGAGACCTGGAATTCAACCTTCTCTCTTCCAGAAAGCCTCACCTTAGCGCCACCCCTTCACTCGTATCCACCTCCTCCTAAAGGAATTTGAAGCTGCCCATAAAAGCACGTACAGTGTGCAGAGGGCTCTCCTGTCTTAACCAGCTGGCTACTATCACTGGAAACAAGTTACACCATTTTACTTCGGACTGGGGTGCCTTTAAATACATGTCCTCCATCTTCTTCCTGTTCCTAATGGACTATAAACTGTGAACTCTGAGATCTCCATTCTGAGTTTCCTGAGAGCAGGGCTGTTTTCCGTCATGAGAGAGGGAACTCAAAGTGGGCAAAAACCAAGTTTTCTTCCATCTTTTATCTCCTGCCCTTCACTCTCCCTCTAGCACTCATTGCAGGGCTCCTAGGTATTGCACAAATTCAGTCAACTAACAGAGGGACTCTTTATACTTCCTTCAGGAGTGGTTAGCCCCAGGGAACCTAGGTGCCTGAGACAAATGATATAATAATAACTTTCAGTTATCCGGGACTGAGGTTATCAGCTTAGGGGAATGTCCAAGTCCGGTTCTCTCCTCTATCTCCGACTTCTGGCTAAATGGGACAAAAATAAAGCAATTATAAATGCACTCACTTTATTTTTACCTTGGCTAAAACTTTCTGGGAGAAGGTAAAACAGGAGACTGTTGATAACATGTAAGGGTTCTGGAATCATCTGTAAGTTTCAATCATCTGGGTGGACCGTGTTTTCCATGACCACATTCAAAACACTCTACTGATTTAAGATCTGTAAGGCTCTTCCCTTTAAACAGAGCAAAATGCTTTCACAGCTGTACTAACCCTTGAAAATTCATGTATGCATTAAGCACAGCAGAAGGAACTGGGGATTGTAGATATAAATAAACCTGAAGAGCTTTACATTTAAAAAGACACTAACAGGTTGGCAGTTCCTCAAAAAGTTAAACATAGAATTATCATATGATCCAGCAATTCCGCTTCTCGGTATTATACACAAAGAATTGAAAATGGAGTCTTAAACATTTGCACACTGATGTCCATAGTAGCATCGCTGACAACAGATGGAAGATGGAGACAACCCAAGTGTTCACCAAAGGATGACTGGATAAACAAAATGTCACACATACATGCAGTAAAATATTAGTTCCAAACAGGAATGGGATCCTGATACATGCTACAATGTGGATGAAACTTCCAACACTACATTAAGAGGAATAAAAGCCACAAAAGGACAAATACTGTATGATTCCACTTAGGCTAATTCATAGGGACAGGGAGTAGAATAGAGGTTACCAGGGACTTAGTGAAGAAAGTGTTCGGGGGGTTACGGCTTAATGGGCACTGAGTTTCTGCTTAGGGTAAGAAACACACTCTGGAAATGGACAGTGATGGTGGTTGCACAACACTAAATGTGCTTAATGCCACTGAATTGTGAAGATAAAAAATGGTTAAAGGTAAATTTTATGTTACACATATTTTACTACAGTAAAAAGAAAATAATAATAATAATACAATCTCTGTTCCCCAAACCCATTTAAGCATTTACATACTGGTACATTTTGATGTAGCTGTAATTAATACGAAAAGTACATTATGTTCTACTTTGTTCTATCCATTTCATATACCCATTTCTAAGTATCAACAGTCTACGTTTCATTTTTAATGACTACGTAATATTCTACCAGGTGGATGTACAGTAGTGTGCTTAGCCATTCCCATACTATTGGACATTTGCTGGGGGTGAGGGCCTCTTCCCTTCCCATTTTGGATACCATTCATAACACTGCATGGCCAACTCTTATTCTCAGTTTTTATCTAATTCCTGGCATATTTGAAGTCATCTCCCTCAGCCATCATATAATATGTGCTAATTTAAAACAAATTTAAAATTATTCGTAATTACAAAAATAGTAAGTATGAACTGTGGAAAAGTCAAGATACATAAAAATATAAACAAACAAACAAAAAACCCCAACTCTCAACACCCTGAGATAATCACTGATAATACTATGAGGATAATATACTATCCTTCTCGGCCTTGCCTTCTGCATGTCTGCGTGTATGCTTTAAAAATAAAAAATGAAATCATACTGTACATAATCATTTGCCTTATAAACACCTTTCCGAATCAATGTGTACTGACCTACAACACATCTTTTTAAATGATCTTAACGTTTCTGTTAAAACTTTTTAAAGGCCCATTTCCAAAGATAGTAGTCAAAGTCCTCATGTTCTGGTCCCACTTGCCTGTCCCTTACACTTCACTCCTCTTCAAAATCTCTATGTCCTGGACAAGCTACTCTGCAGTTTCCCACCCGTGCTCTGGGTCTCCCCTCCTCTGAGGTTCGCACATGAGCCCAGGGCTGAACTCTCACCTGTCCACTGAGACCAGCCTAACCACCTGCCTCCACCTCAACAGAGCCTTGTGGATCCCCTGGAAGAAACGTCTCGGGATTTTCTGATTTCCTCCAGCACTTTGTATCCTTCTAGTACTTAATCATCCTCTCTCTTGGATCATGGGTATTGTAACTCCTAGATAATAAACAGCCTGCAGCCAAGGACTATCTCTAATTTCTTTGTCCCCCTCCCAGTGCCTAGAGCATAGGGCTGGTGACTGGCAGGTGCCCAAGCATTTGCATAAAATCAAAAAACTCTTACTGCAATGTAAGGTAAACCTACTCTAATTATGTCATGGATTCTAAGTTTGTCTGCACATCCAAGCTCAATACCACCCCACTCTCCCACCCCCACCTCCCTGCGAATAAAGACTTCAGAGCTGCTCCTCTCTTCTCCTCTAATCCTCAGAATGGCCCGATCTCTGTCTTCCCTATCCTGCGTTTTGTCACCCAGTAAGTCAATGACAGGCATGCTGGGTGTAAGTCCCAACTTCATGTCCTACACTAGCTTTTCAACCACGCAACATCGTATTCTGTGCTTAAGATCAAAAAGCAGCAATCAGATATTTCTGGTAGCTTCTAACCTATGTCAGCAGCCAAGTCAGACACCAAAATGCTGTCCCCTGTGGCCCTCCTACACTGTCTTTAAGAGCCCAGCGGGGAGGTGGGGGCTCTGAAAAAGCAAGTTTACAAGATTACATGACAGAGAAGCAAAGAAGCAGGTGGGAAGCAGATGAGCAAGAGACTGGTACAAAGGCCAGAACGCCACAATTCCTGATGGAGCATCACCATCGTGCGAAGGCAGAGAGACGGCTAGGACCCCAGGGCTGAGAAAGACACTATAGGGAGAAAGATTTCTTGGAGACACCTC
Source organism: Mormoops blainvillei (assembly GCA_004026545.1). Taxonomy (NCBI): domain Eukaryota; kingdom Metazoa; phylum Chordata; class Mammalia; order Chiroptera; family Mormoopidae; genus Mormoops; species Mormoops blainvillei. Next base: position 77,238 of record PVJD01001731.1, on the reverse strand, counting down.
GCCCAGCCCCTCAGCGGAAGTTGCTGCCTGTGCTCTCCTGTGTTTACATAGTCCTCAAGTTTTGCCCCATCACCACAGAGTTTGTGTGTGTGCGTGTGTAATCATCTCTTCTCCCATCAGCTCTCAAGGGTGCTAAGGGAAAGACTGGTAAGGAAGCCAAGGCACAGAGAATCCTAGTCTCAGATTGGACGCAGTCACCCGGCAAGTCAGAGGCAGTCCTAGATTTAAATCCAAGCCTCCTATCTCCTACATCAGTCAGTTCACTGGGGCTTGGGGCCCTCTTGCATGAGGAACACCCACTGAGGCTGCTGGGACACCTGCAGGGACACCTGCCTGAACACCTGGAAGAAGGATTGCCTCTTTAGCTCCTTTTCAGGAAAGGAGATGATAGGCCTGACCTGGTGGTCTGTAGCGACAGTTTTTTTTGCTTTTTGGGGGTTTTTTTAGAAGCCTTTGAAACCTGGGGTAAAGCATTCTGCTATCTCCTGAGGACAATTTAAATCACACCCATTTGATATCAGTTCCCATTACTGATGCCTCAGGGGACAGCATTTTATGAGCTATATGGTAGGGCTCCAATCTCAATCAGCAATCAGACGTGGCACTTCACTGCTAGCACTTGCTCGGCTAAGGAGGACCAAGAATCCTGGAATTTGATGTGAGACTACAACTGCCCACTTTGGTCAACCCTATGTGCTTTCTGGCCTCCTCTGACCTAAGTTATTCACAAAAACTCTGAGGGTTCCATGGGTCCTGGCTTATTCCTTCACGACCAGGAAAAAAAAAAACCCAACCCAACCAACCAAACCAAAACAAAACAAAAATGATAAATACTGAAAAAAAAAAAGAGAGAGAGAGAGAGAGGGGAGGGAGGCAAGGAGGAAGGGGTTAAGAGATAGTAAAGGGCACAGGGAAAAACCAAGCACCCTAATCCAGACTCAGTGGCTAGATCTGCAAGGATCTCACCACAGCTAAGTTGAACTAAAGGACTTGCCTCAGTTTCTTTTCCTTAAATGAGACAGCTGGGCCTCAGCCTATTTCTACAGTGACCACATCCTAGTGCAGAGTGTTGGCATAGCTCCTAGCCAGCCACAAAATGACAGAGTTACCTTCTGTCTCAGGGTACTCAGCAAGGACTTCTCCCCTCCCAAACCCCCAAATTCTTGGCATGTCCCAGGTCCTCAGAGACTATAAAATGCCATGTTTCCTTTATGGCCAGGAAATAAGGGGGGCAAGGGGGGGCACTTAAAAAATTAAACTTTTTTACTTAAAAAAAAATTCTCCCACTTATTTAAAAAACCTCATCTGAAAAGGTTTGGGGAGCACCTGCTAATTTAGGCACCAAAATTGATTAAGGACTAAACCAAGGTGTCAAGTTCCCTCTAAATGCAATACCAACTAAAGCCAAAATCAGACATTGACATGTTTTGCTCCATCCTCAAAAGGGCTATAGGCTGGAGCAGTGTGGCCCCCAAATATCTGGGTGCTCAGATGGGAGAGATCTAGCTCTGACTGCAGCTCTGCCCTCACTGTGGTGTGGCTGCAGCCAACACCACGCATCCGTCCTGGGCCTGCTCTCCCATCTGGCAAGCAGGAGCATAACTGGGCCTAAATTCCCTCGTAGGGGTGCTGCAAAGAACAAAAGATGAGATGAAAATACGCTTTAGAGTCTTCCTTCATTAGCTAGATTAGGTCAAGCCAATTGTCATGAATCCCTCCCCCCATCACAATCCTTTAGGATCGAAGGTGGGTGTGAGGGAGCCCAGAAAGAGGAGACTGCCCAGAAAAGAGAGCAGAGTGAGTTCTAGCCACCTCTAGCCCCTGGGAAGGTATGCATCGGCACAAAGCCCTTTCCTTTACTAGGGACAGTCTAACCCAGCACAGACACCGCCTGGAATAAATGGTGCATGGGTGGAAATAGGCGTGGGCATCAGCTGCTGCGGTTCGGTACTCAAGTTGTGCTATCCACTGAGGCCTACCTCAGTTAGAAACATGCCCTGAGAAATCTCACAAGTGAGTGCAGTGGAAATAGGAACTCGCCAGCTTATCCCTCACGGGCATATCAGAACGATCTGGGTACTGGGATTTGCTCTGTGACTGTGTGATTACGGTTAAAGGAGAAGAGGCGATGAAAAGTCACAACGGTTGCTTGTGGTTGGAAGATGAACTGGTTTCATTTCTGGAAAGTACCCCTCTCAGATTTGAGAAATGGGGAGGGAAATAAGACAATCGGCTCTCCTATCTGAGAAGAGACGCCCATATCATGACAGGCCATGACAAAGCAGCAGGCTGCCGGGGCACTGGCTGGGTGGCAGCGGGAGGGTGGAGTGTCCTGTTTACAGCGCTGTGGGGTATTATCGGCCCATCACATGCAGCAGCCTCCGCGGCTCAACCACCTGGTGAAGTGCCTTGGAACAGGGCCAGGCCATTTCACCGTGTAGCTGATCAGTGGCGGATGCTTTGGTTCTTGGGCAACAGCAAATGGAAAAAACAAAACAAAACAGCACACTCAGGAGATAAGAAGCCTTAGGTGCTATCTTCCAGAGCCACTTGGCCCTGTCTCCCAACTGCTGCATTTTTATGGCTTTGGGGAGTGGGGACTTTGAGTGCAGAGGACCAGCAGTCAAGTGTCTGTGCACTGGGGGAGGGTCAACAGGGAGGAGAGCACACAAACGGCAGATAAGACACTGAACCAAGAGTGGCCAAGGGTGCCTGGCACACCGCAGCAGACCGACCAATTCCTTCAGTAACCAGATTTTCAGTACCCACCACAAGCCAGCTCTGTGATAAGCGCTGGTGATACAGGAGGAGTAGAATAAGCAGCTGTTAACAAGGCTGATACAATCCCTAAGCACCTGAGGTTACCCTAGCCAGCGCCTCTCCAGAAGGTTCACCAGGCTGTCTCTGCAGTTCTCACATCCCTGGCTGGAAATCTGCTCAGGCCTGACCACACCAGCAAACCCCCGCTCCTGGTACCCAAAGGAGAACGACGATAGTTCTTAGGAGAAGGGCAAGAAGGGGTCAGGGGAAGGAGGAAGGCAGCAGATGACGCAGGAAGTGAGGTGTTTGTGGCTGCCCTTCTGAACTTGGCAGAGATGGACTGTGGGGTGGAGGCTTAGTAGCTTATGAGGAGAAATCGGGCCCTGACCAAAAGATCCTGGCTGAGCATCTAAGGGGCTACTTCATTTATTTTACCTTCATGTAGGAGAGGCCTGGGAAATAAGACAAGGCTACGCTCCACCCATCCTCCATTAGTGTGAGGCGTAGTGATCCCAAAATACCCGAGGACTACAGAAGAGAAGAAAGACAGCCAATGAGACCTCACACATGGCAAGAGCTCAACAACTAGCAGGTCCAACAAACAAGTTATGAGTCACTTTCTCATGTTGTTGGGCTTTGAAGCATTAGCGCTAGTCTTCTCGCCTCCCCCCTTAAGGAGAAAATAACTCTTGCTTATAACAGAAACTGTACATATGTTGGGAGGAAGTAAGAAAATGTAGATGAACAAAAACTGAAAAGTAAAAACCATGCATACCTCCACTTCGCCATCAACACTGTGCACATCTTTCCTGGTCTCTCTTCATGCACATATGTATTCATATGTACTTTTAATAAAATGAGATCACATTATACACATTTTTCTACAGTCTGCTTTTTTCAATCACTGATCTTCACTTAGGAAGGACAAGCTGGCTGGGCAGGGCAGCCCAGGGAGATGAGGCAGGGCACATGGTTTGCACATGGAGGGAACAGGCCCTGCCCTGTCCCATCCCTTAGCTGTGATGCAGCAGCTCGGAGGGGGAGGAGGGAGGTAATCTGGAGAAGGGCAGAGTAAAACAGGGATTCAGAATTTCTAAACATTTCCCCAATAATAGAGATGCAGTAAGTAGGGGAAGTCCCTCCTAGCAGCTTCACAGGGATTATTTTTCCATTTCTGTACATGTGCTGGGATTAAACAGTGTAGTCTTCTGAGCTCCCGTGTTCCAACACCGCTTAACTGCTTAGGCTCAGGGACATGTGGGTTTTGGAGGGAAGTTGCGGTCAAACTGAAATCCCCAATATGACTGTATAAGAGTTAGAAGCCCTCCTTGGAAAGCCCAAGGAGACCCCATCCATCCCAGCTGGGAAAATTAAACTTGGGCCTTTGAATACTTCTTTCAACACCAAGCAATAGCTCATTTCGACCATAATAGGGAGACGAAACCAAAGAAATTAGATTAAAAAGGAAGAAGGAATAAACAGTAACGTCACATTTCCCTTACCAGAAGGCTTACCCAATGAGGAAAATAGTGATGAGATTTGTAGATGCATGAAAAACTACTCAGGCCGACCCTCAATTAATTACTGACTCTATATTTAAGTACGTAGCTCAAATGAAAGCATTTCTGGCTACATGTCTGACTCCCCAGGGTGCAGACCACATCTATAGGCAGCTGGAGAGAAGAGTCAGGACAAACCCATCTGGAGATGCCATTGCGGGGAAAAAATCAGGAATACACTAACTCTTCACCACCGGAAAAGAGGAAAAGGGTGATCCCTGTATGCATGTGTGTGTAGAAAGAGTAGATAGCAGCTCCTTGAACTTTTTGTTCCATTCTCAAGAAGCTGCACTTTGGAGAAAAGGAAGTGGGGTGAACTTTTCGCCTTTTATCTGAATTCTCTGAAGTGTTCTGTAGGATTTTGACATTCTTAGAACAAAACGCTAGCAATTGCTGATGGTGGCAGGCTTTCCTTTGGAATCTGTTTGGCCTTTGCAAAAATAACATAGACAACACATAGCCTAGCCCTAACTCCCAAATAAATAAATAAATAAAATAATCCTCATTCTGCAGTTTTTGGGAGTGATGAATTTCTGGGTGGCCTATAAACTCAGAGGACAGGCATAAACCCTTCAGTATCTTCATTTCTCACAATGATCTGATTCCTATCAAGTAGAGAAGAAAGGAATCACAACATCCAGCCAGCTCTTAGGTAGTCTTTTAAGAAGGAAGGACCAGAGATTGAGGAGGTTCACCTGCTCCACATACTGTGAGAGGACAATTGTGATCGAAACTGCACCCTGATTTCTGTTCTGAATGCGGGCACCCCATACCTTCTCATGAATTCCCCTTTGGAAGAGGGGGCAGAGCTTCCAAGTGTTACAGGTGAGGGGGTCCATGATATACCCACATGTAGACAGGTGAACTGGCTTCTCCAATGCCACAGAGCAAATTGAGATGCAGGCCTTTTCCCCAATAGAAGACTTTTGAAACTACATTTCCCACCCTTGCACTTTATTGTCCGACTCAACTGTCACATGACTGCCTGACCGCCTAGTTCCAGGAACCATTCCATGGATTGGAAGGGTTCTTTTCCTTCTCCTTGCTAGAAACCAGGATGACCATACCATACCTGGGTCTCGGGAACACTGTTTTACCCACTGGCATGTTAGGTGAGGAGAAGAAGACAATTAAGATGTGAGGGATCCCTTTTCTAGTGAGGAAAGTGGATAGTGAGTGAAAGAAAGAAAAGGAAGTAAGAACAGAATTACAGATAACTTCCAAATAGTCAAAATATTTTTTCCTTTGAACCATGATTTATGGTTAGCTCCACCCAGCCTGCTTTCTCCCTGACCTCAAACAAACTTCTAGACAGCAATGAATGTGTAAGCAACTGATGCTCAACTTAATATTAGCCCAAGTCACACAAAATCCTTAGACTCTGACAGAATGTGATGGCTCCATTTTGTTGCTTTCCCCTCAATGATTCCAAGACCCCGCAATTTTTGGACTCTCTTGCACTGCTCACATCAATACTTACATCCACCAGCGTTAATTCTGAACTGGCTTTCCATAACTCCCAACAACAGCACAACCAGGAAGTCATGCCAGAGCTACTGGGGCAAAGGCTGTGGGGAGTGGAACATTTACATAATGCCAGAGTATCACCCCATTAATCAATTATTAAGAGAAGTTTTTAGTATTATTTTAAATATATGTTTATAATGGGAAATGTGGTGATCACTACCTCCAGTGATCAAACTTAGCAAGGAGTGGACATTCTGTGCTTCATCCATGAAATGCTCTCACCAAAATGTTTTATTTGAATCAATTCAGGCCCCAGAGCTAACTTCTCATTTGCACGAAATACAGGGGATAGAGGAACAAATTAAATGCCATCATGAGGAAAGAGAAAAATCAAGAATGTGGGACAACCAGAAGACAACTGGTCCACGCTTTTCAAAAAAGTCATTAAATCAAATACATGGTTACAGAAGACAATCTGACTTTGGGTGGTGGGCACACAATGCAATATACCGATCACGTATCATAGAAATACACACTTGAAACCTATGTGACCCTATGAACCAATGTCACCCCAATAAATTTAATTAAAAAGATATTTTCTTTTTAATTTAAAAAACCCTAAACAAACAAACAAAAAAACCCAGGGTGGGTGTGGAGTTCTAGAGACTTTTTTTAAAGAAAGACATAATCAAACAAGAACCTTGACATTGGATCCTGATCAAAACAAAAAGAGCCATCAAAAGGGAAACTGAAAATGGACTAGATATGAGATGGTATGGCCTTATAGATCATTTCTTTAGTGTAATAATGATACTGTGATTATGTGGAAGAATGCCTTATTCTCAGGAGATGCCACTGAAGGGGAAAGTGCCATGATATTTGCAACTTATTTTCAAATGGTTCACAAAAAGCACATATGGATGCACATACATATGTATGTCTAGACACACATACATACTACACAGAAGAGAAGAGAGATTAGATAATTACAGCTAAAAGTTATCAGTGAGTCTAGGTGATGAATAAATGGGTATGCATTGTGCTTACAACTTTTCTGTAGGTTTGAAATTTCTCCAAAATAAAGCTGTGAGAAATTTAAAAAAAAAAAAAACACTGGCTTAATTTAGGATGATAAAACTTCAGCTCACTCCTCAGCAAGGATCTAAACCGTTTAGCATTTCAATCTTGGCAAATTATAGCCAAATTCACTGGGGTCACTGCTCGGGATTTCTAATTTGGGGAAAGAGAATATGGGTGAGAAGAAATGAAACAGTGAACGAGGCTTAATCTGAGGCAAGGAATTGAAAGACGTAAATCAATATAAGGTATAAAGATACCACTAAGTGAAGGAGACTTTAAACCATAATGAGGAGTGTCACATCATCCCAGGAACAAGAGTAAGACTGGGGGTAGAATTAAGGGGTTCCTATAGGTCCAGAAACACTGCTGAAGCTGGATATAACCTCATATATGTCCAGCCAAGTTGCCCCTGGGCATCTATCTGCCAATATTGTTCTCCAAAAGGAATCCTAAGACAGATGAATAAGAATGGCTAAAGGAAAAGCAGGTGGATCCCAGGAGAAAGTGGAATGAATTAGAATTTATCAGTCTTCTGAGTGGGTGCAAAAATGAAGGGCATTAAAAAGACTTTAGTTAGGAGAGTCTAGCTGGGTAAAAAAACTTGCTCAACAGAAGTGAACGAGGGAGACTGTAGAATCTACCCAAGAAAAACTCCAGGAAGAGATAATTATATGCTCCCAGATGTCTCAGTGTTCACCCCCAGAAGGCAGGATGTTACATCAGAACAGTCTGAGCCTCCACTAGTTCTAGAATTTCCCCACTATTAAAGGGTAAATAAGAGATGGTTCCTGATCAATTCAGCTAAATTGAAAGCTCAGAGTCCACGCTATTATCTGGGGCCAAATAAGGGGAGAAAAAAGGCCCAAAGTCAAGGGGAGATTTGCTGATTAAACAGCTGTGATGTGGGCTCCCAGATCTCTCCCACCTCCTTCCCCAAGCAGGAGAGTATAAATAGTGCTCCATTTACCTGTGGCAAGCCTCAAGCAGGTCTAATCACATGACTGGGCCAGCCTGGAGTAAACACCTGGTAGACATGAGCGCTCAGAGGGTAGGTTTGCTCACTTGCTACACCTCACTAGTTTGGAATCTGTCAGGGCCTCCGCTTTCATCTCTGACTCCGATTCGTTTGGTTCTGGGTTGAGAGTGGGTAGCAGGGCTATAGGGAGCAATTGTCAGTTATGTTCCTCGGGGCTGGGAGGGTACAGTCACAGAATCTGCTTTGCCTTCAGGGCCTAAAATCTTATTAGGGTCACTCTGCTCAACCCTCACAGCTTGAAACGCTATGGGGACCATTTAGTCCCACCTGCGGTGAGTCCTCTCTGGTTATCTCCATCCCCTTAATTCAAGTTCTACTCTGTGTCCCTAGCTTCAAGGGGGAGATACCCAAGAGACCACTACACCCCATCTACTAGTTCCCTACGTAGCCCCTGACATTCTGGAACTGACCCAGCCTGACCTCAACTCAGTGGCAAACTCCCAGGCTGTGTCCTACAGGTGGAAACACCCCAAAGTGTGCTGGGCAACCTTCCAGGTCAGCCCCTGCTCTGAAGCCCTGCTCTTGCCAGTTGTTCAGATCTCCTAAGGGAGGCTCAAGGGTTGTGTAGGGCCTCCACAGTTAACCTGGCCTGAAAAGCAAGATTAGATGGCCCCTCGAGAAAGACCGTTGAAAGGTCTGACACTTGGAAAATTTGGCAGACTATTAGTATATGCCTGACCACTGATGACTTCAGAGCAGAAGGGTGCTCGTCAGCTCACCTCACCACATGTGCTTCCAGTCACTGAAGGTAAGTTACGTCACCTACCCCTGTGTAAAATGGACTTTGCATATGCTTTTAAATCAAGAGCTGCTTAACAGTAATATCACCTCCTTTTCTAAGTCAGGTAAAGAAAAGGCATATCCTCCTGAAGCAAAGGGAAACAGTCTGGAATGTTAATTATGAAGACATCCTATCCATGCCTCAGAGGTTGGAAGGAAAAGACTCAGTTGTCACTGTCCCCTCTACGCAGGCAGTTTTGGCCACTTGTGCAGCTGCTCCAGCACAGACCTCTAAGCTGCAGACAACCCAATGGGTTTTCACCCTTTGCATCATATCGTGATTCTGGATGCCCACCGACCCAGCACTTACTCTGGGGTAGGACAGAACCAAGAAGAATCAGAGAACAGTGGGGACGGCAGATATAACTTGGTAACTGCCTAAGGACAAACAATCCAAATATGTAAGCTGGGTAATAATATAGTAAATGCTCATTGGTGTATTTTATATAGCTGGCTGGAGCCCATGAAAAAAATTCCTTATGCCAATTTAACCACAGCCTTACAGCTCTAGGGTAGCTGCAGGGAGAGATTTCAGATAAAGGACACATGCTAAAGCTAAAGACTATTTAACACCTGTTTTTTTTCCTACGTTAAGAAATACAGTAGAGTCCTGGCGGATATGGCTCAGTGGATTGAGAACTGACCTGTGAGCCGAAAGGTCACTGGTTCGATTCCCAGTCAGGACACATGCCTGGGTTGTGGGCCAGATCCCCAGCTGGGAGCATGCAAGGGGCAAGCAATCGATGTTTCTCTCACACATCGATGTTTCTCTCCCTTTCTCCCTTCCTTCCCCTCTCTCTATAAATAAATAAGAAAGAAATACAGTAGGACTCATTTACCTACTCCAATTCTGGAAACCAGAGGAAATATCAGTAAGCAAAAATGTTCGGAATAATTCAAGTGCCTTCATGGAGCACAGATGGATGTATAAGATGTGGTTTAGTGAGAGGAGCTGGGAAATAAAGATCAGTGTCTGAACCTCTAACTCGGTCTGCTTAGCAGCGATTACCAGATCCACCCCTCCTTAGGCCCTGCAGTACGTGGAAGGTTTCACTGACCAGGAGCGAGACATGCCTTTGTATTTAAGTTGGAACTCCTGTCCACTTGATAAGACATGCCGCAGTAAATACACCACACAGGTGCCCTCTCTCAGGCTCCCATACATTCACAAAGCAGTCAGTACAACGAACCAGCCGAGAAAGCCGCCTGGCTTAGGCCCATAACCTGGCATCGTTTTCCAAACCGAATTCAACTCTTTTTCCCCCGTCAGATCTCTACTATAAAAATGCAAAGTAGTATTACTCCTTCTGATTTCATGTATTTTAAGAAATGAGGAGAGCAGAGCGAAGAGCAGAGTAAGAGTGTTTCTTAGAATAAGGATGCAGTTTTCCGCAAGGAGGTACCTGAAGCCCCTGAATACGCTCAGTGCGCTTTCGCAGACTGCTGCAGCCCTACTGATCCCTCTGCTGGGTCAACGTGGGGAGTGGGTGGGGCGTGGACACGGCAGCCGGCGCCCGTCATTCTCAGAATCTGGTGCCCACCCCATTCAGCTTGACTAGTAAGGACAAGGTGGAGTCTCCCAAGAGGCAGCCTCCTACAATGGTCAGTACCTGGGCCCAAATCCTGCCTCTGCCCCCACGCTCTACATGAACTCAGACGAGTCATTGACTTCTCTGGGCTTCAGCTGTTCCGTCTGTTAAATGCGAAGAAGAGGAGATGTTATAAGGATGGTAGAAGAAAACTTCTACCACGGCGCAGCCAAATTAGTTTAGCATATATTCATTTTATAAGCTTTTTACTTGGAAATGATTTCAAACTTACAGAAGCAAGAATGAGAATACGTAGTACACAGAACGCCCATATAACCTTGACCCACCTATTGTTAAACATTTGCCCCACTTGCTTTATCATTTGCTTTCTTTCATGTGCACTTTTTCTCACATACATATACGTTCTCCCACATCCACACCTGACACCCACATTCACACCCAAGACATACACATTCAGACACACGCACATGCACCATCCTTTGTTGGGTTTCTGTGTGGTGTTCTATTTGAAAAGAACAAGGAAGTATCAGAAGTATCAGAAGGTCGGGGGTTCAAGGTGAAGAGAAAGCACAGGGGCCCTGCTACTTGGTGATGATTCCATAGCTCTGCTCCCTTCTCCCTGCCTCCATGCACACAGCAAGCGCTCAAGTGTTCTGGTTTAGAGATGAACAACTGCGTGGACAGGGGCCAGAAAAAGTACTTGTTACGAAAGATAAGTTGGTTATTCTTGTCTTTTTCTTTAAAAAACAAAAACCACAAAAAACCACCACAAAACGTGTATATAAACCATGGAAATTGCTTTATTATACAGAATAATTTTTTATGTTTGTTACAATGGGATTTTATTTTACGAAGTTGGAAAGTAACTGGGAAAAAAAGGATCTATGTAAGCATATGGTTATTAGAACATTAAGAATTCTACACAGAATCTGGTTTGGTAGGAGAGGTAAGTAGGTAAGACTGCCCATAACCCTATGGAGAGGGTTAGGTAACCTCTATGAAGCAGGCCAGGCAATTCTCCATGATACCAAGTCCCCAGACAGACGTTCTCCTGAATTCAAGTCCCCGCTGTTCCCCTTACTGGGCATATGCGTGCCTTAGAAAGGCACTACCATATATCACAATGACTCCAGTCCCAGTTAACCTGAAGCGAGGAAAGGGAAACATGCTCAGGTAGGGGGAATCATGCTAGAGGGGTCAGGGTAAGGTTTGCACCAGGGATTCCCTAACATGGAGGACTAAGGTGTCATCATGATGGAATGCCACCTGCAGCTATACCCTCCAACATAGGAATGCACCACCCACATTTATTCCCAGTTGCTTTTTTTGGGTTCCACGTCGTCATACATAACAAAAACACCCTTTCCTATAAGCTCCATCTTAAGAGAATCTCCATATAACCCCCAGCTCAACAAAAATGACCATGTCCTCACAGAGGCAAGAAAACCCTGCCTGCCTCCTGGGCTCTATCTGTCCCTGGTTAGCTTCTCATTCCACATGGAAATCGCTTATCTCCAACCAGTTGGGAACACTCAAAAGCCACCACCATAATACACATATAATGTCATAATCACCACCTTCCAATCAGCCACACCAAATGGGTCATCACTTAATCGGGCGCTAAAGGAACAAACTCTGAAGCCCATTTTCCTTTCCATTTCTCTAATTTGGTCAACTTAACAAATGACTTTTCACTCCTGGGGTACAGGTGGACAGCAGAAGGGAAACCAAGGCTGGGCATGCGCTGGGCAGGCAGCAGAGGATGCCAGCTGGGGAGGACAGTCAAAACAGGCTGTCCAGACTACGTGGGAAGAGCCCTGGGATCAGCGACAAAGGGGCTTTCTTAGTCACATGGTGTTGGGCAAATTGCTTCCTTTCTTGGCCTCAGTTTCCTTATCTGCAATAACAACTAAACGCCACCTGCACCTGCAGGACTGTTGTGCAGATGAAAGAGAAACATTCGAGAGTACTGGCCATGAGTAACAAAGCGCTAACCAAATGGCACACATTGTCAAAATTAAAGATCAGTGTACTCTCCACTTCCCCAAAATATGCAGATGAATTTGGGGGTCTACCAGAACTGGGAGTCCCAAGCTCTTCCTTTCGACAAGGCACCTGTTGTCTCCTGTGAACATAGAACGACCCAGGATTGCAGTTCTAATAAGGAAAAGCCCCGGCGCCGCGCTCAGTGTAAAGATGTGCAACAGCCCATGGATGTGACTCACTGCCCCACTCTCCCCAGTCTCTGAATCCGGGCTATGTAATACTATGGAAGCTCTCTGGTTGCATCCCCTCTGTCATGCCAAATGCTATCCACCTCCACCCTCCACCCCAGTGTGTATGTCATATCTGATGGGCATGAGTTACAAAGACAATCCCAAACAGGGGCCATGCGGCAGGTTTTCAGCCAGCTTGCAGGTGTGGGGCAGGGAGCACACGTGTTATCAACGGTGGTTCTCTCAAAGCTGTGTGGGTGATCAAACATGCACGGAGCACAGAAAACCCTTAAAGGGAAGGCAGTGTGTGAGGTAGAGAAGAGAAGGGAGAAGGAGGTTACGAGCAGCTGCCTTTCTTTTCTCCCAATCACATTTTCACTCTTTTCAAAGTTACCCCCAACCAAGGGGGTTTATAAACCATTTTGACTAAGCCACCAGGCCTATGGTTGACAACTTTAAAGGCAGGGGAACACAGACTCCATGGATGACAGCGTTTGAGTCCAGGGGCTGAGGAATGATAATGAGCTTCTCCTTCCAGGATTTTCCCAGATGGTGGGGGAAAAGGAGAAACAGCAGTGCTTTGTATCACAGGATAGCACCTGGCTTAGAGGGGGGCCTTCCAGCCTGATTATACTTCTGAAGCCACCGAAGGAGCCAACAGACAACTCTGCTCCCTGACCTAGAAAAGTCACCAGTTCAGACTTCATCTTTCTGCTTTCCTTTGCTATACATTTTAGTATTACGAGGGATCTGGTGCAAACCTATCTGCAATGAAAGGACATCCAGTATTCATCACGGTTTCCTTGGTCTCTCACCCACATCCACATTTAAGCCTGAAGCCAGGTAGTCTGGCTTTCTTACAAAATCATTAAAAAATCCTAAACATTGGCTGTTTCCATGGATCGACCTGGTAACTAACTGCCCAAGTCACCCCTGGCTTTATGTGTGTGGGGAAGAGAGTCTACCAGCCTAGCAATGACATCCATGGAAATGCCACGTCTTTGCCACCAGCTGGGCTGCAAGCCCAATGACCAGGATGAATAGTGATTGGGGGGCGGGGGGTGGGGAGACTAACACTTAGGGGTGGGAGGGTGCTTCTAAGTAGCTGAAGAAAGGTGTTATAAAGGGGGCACAGTGTATGGGGACCAGAAGTGGGAAAAACCACTTCAAGTGAGCCTGGGGGAAGTGTGGCTCACTCTTCCCACCCCTGTTGCCTTTCCAGCAACTCAATCCAACAAGTATTTATTGAGCACGACACTCCCCATCTGCCCTGGCCCTCCCTCTGCAAAAACACTCAAATCTGTTCAAGCTGCAGGGTGAGTTCCATTGCACTTAAGCTTGAAACATGAGGTGCCTACCTTTTAAAAAGGCAGGCACACAATTTCCAGCATGAGGCAGAAGGGACTAAAGAGATCTGAGAAAGTTAAGGAACACAGCTGACCAGACAAGGCCACAGTAATGCCACTTTTGAAAGGGAAAGAGGAAAGAGTAAAAACTTAACCTGAGGGCGAATAATATGATGTCCAATTAAAAACAAAAAAAGCCCACTCAAAACCCAGTAATTCTCTAATTAACTCGACCTAACACTGCATACACTATTCCTTCATACTATACTGCCTCCAGTTTGAATTTTCATTTTATTCACTTGTAGTCATGTTAGTTATTTGCTTTTAGAGTTGTACACTTAATCCTATCTTTGCCTCTCAAGGAGGTCAGACCTCAACGCTCTCCTGCATGTTTTAACTGAGGATCAGATGATAAGGGATTCAGGTGGCAGAGCTGGTGGTAAAGTAGACCATGCTTGTTAACACAGCCCCCCACCCCCTAAAAAAGCCACCTGCCATTCTCAAAAGTGGGGAGCATGGAGTCAAAGGGGCCTCCCAAACTTACAATTCTGCACTGCCAACACTGCACATTCTCTTAACAAGTCATCTTTGGTCACCTCTGGGAGAAACCCCTTACCCCGCATTAGTAAGGGGTTTCCCAACCCCAGTCCTACTCAGGCTTGCTGTTTCAGATCAACCAAAGCCCTTCGAGGAGTCTTCCTAGGGCTCCCCCAACCTCCACCCCTTTTACTAGGGAGCTGGAAGCAGAACTGCTCATGTGCAGGCAGGGCTGAGCCCCAAATGCTCCATCCGCCCCCAGTGTCAGCTGTCTGTGGCTCGTGAGCAGGGCAGGGTAAGTGCCTGTACTCAGCCTGGACTGCGGTTCCAGGTTCCCCAGGGGCTGGAGTTAGAAGTTCTCCTATTATGAAATACTTTGATAGCATTCTTTTGAGTCTGTTAAAGCTAACTTCGATTAGCTGTGGTGCTCCCACACAGCAAAAGCCAACTTAGGCTTATTGGAGCCTGAGGATAAACATTTTAAATGGCTCCAAGCTGGGCAGTCAGCTTTGTAGTGACCCTGAAAAAGCACGGAAGAGAAAGCAAACTGCCAGGACAAGTTTTCAAAACCAGGAGGTTTGGTGGGCACCAGAAGCTGAGGCCTGAGAGTGAGCAGCCAGCTGTACAGGACTTCCCACCATACAGCTGTTCCCAACAACAGCCCCTTCCCAAGCTCCCCATGACCGGAGAGGAAATGGAGGACAGATAATTTATAACTTCAAACATAATCCCAAACTCTGTTTTTCCTCTGAGATCAGGATTTGCTTTAGACCTAACAATGTGAACAGAACCAGCCAACGCTTGGTTAATTCATAACCCTGCAAGCCAAATAATGGGAGCCCTCTGTGAAGATTCAATTCAGGTAAAGGCAGAAAGTGGGCCAGCTCACCCACTCATCTTTCCTCTGCTTCCACTCTTCCCTGCTCCTTCTACTCATCTCGGAGTGGAGTAAAAATCATTAACCCACGAAGAGACTGGCCCCTCTCACTAAGCTAACTTCCTGGGGGGCACCCATTTTGGCTCTGCACTGAGAAGGAAGCAGAAAGGTTCTCCCTTCCAGCCCGAGAAAAGGGCTCCCCCAGAGTAAGAGTAAGCCCAAATGAGTCTAGCAAAGCATTTGAGCTAGTGTCAAATAGCATTTGATATACAGTGTCAATGAGAACTCAAAACCGGAGCTGGTCCTGGAACATGCCACACCCTAAAGTCTAAATCCTTTGGCACAAAGGCTCTCCCTGAGAACTGTTAAGAATCCACAGGAGGAAGCTCAATTTCTAACAGTTCCATTAGGATCAAGGAATAATAGTGTGGCCTTGGTGCCCATCACACCATTCAGTACAACCTAGCAGAAAACTGCAGGGAACGTGTTCTGTGGCTAATAGCTTTAATAAAGCCCACCAACCACTTGGGTAACTCATATTTTGCAACCCTACTTCAAATTTTCTAGAGATGTATCTGTATCTGGAACCAGAGGAAATGATGTTGTCTTACCACTACACCCTACTGTTATCACCCCTCCTCCACTGACCTCAAATGGTTGAAACTATCCTAGCCCTATGTTACGTAAGTGGAGAACACCCCATATGTACATAATCCTTTGCTATCCAAACTACAGAACACATCGACCCAACTCCTTTGGGTACCACAGAATAAAGCAGTTAGTGTGGCCCCCAATTTCAAGGATGCCATCGCTTGAATGATGACAACATTTAAGGGTCAGATCCTTCAGCAGTGCATTTTGCTGATCATGTGCCTGGTACTAGCAAAGCTGTCAAAAGTAAGTTAGCAGTGTCAGGCTGGGAAATGCCTGGTGTTTAATGCTTCCCAAACAGAAGCTGCCTCACTCACAGGGTTTTGAAGGCCAACTGTAGCTCTTAGAGGATTTTAACTGCACCCCCAAGTTTCATTATAGCAAGATGGCTCTTTGGCCTAGAAAAGTCACATTCTACAAACCTAAATAAATGGGGTATATATCTATATTTGCAGAAAACATTTGTGGGTAGAAGGACTCAGTATATTAAAAATGATGTCATTTCCCCGCCAAACTGGTTTACAAATTAAATGCAATTCCACTTATATTTGGGGAGGAAAAAAAGTTGCACTCTATTCTAATCTCTAGACTGTTTCTGCACCAGGGTCCAGAAGGACCATGGTTTGATGAGGGCTTCCTCTCAGTGTCTCCCATAAGCAACCACCTTTTATGTGGTTCCATACCTATCTAAACATCCATCATCCTCCAAGAACTAAGTTTTCAAAGCACTGCATGGAAAGGAACTTAATAACTACCAATAGCATTGCTAAAAACAATGCTGCCTTATACTCATTGAAACGACCATCCTAGAGAACCTAATCAACATTTAAAATAAACCCTTTCCATGTCCCTGTGGGGAAGCCAGTATTTTAGGGCAGTCATGACTACTGCCAGCTCACAATGATCTGTTCAGGAAAATAAAAGATAACAAGAAAAATCCAAAACAGGAGACAAGCCTAAGGTAATTTCCATCTGATTTTAAAATGTGTTCACTGCAGTTGTGAGTCGTTAGGTTTGCAAGCAGGTAAGTGGGAAGAGGGTACAAATTTGCCTAACAGTTAAGCTTTTATGTAAATCCAAATTAATTTATGTCTACCAAACATATATCACCTGAAAACGGAAGGGGGTGGGCACCCTGGATTCACATGCGCTGATCTTCCACAAAGACAGAACGGAGTGGAAGCTGAGAACCCCTTTTCTTTACCCCTAAAATATGCACGGGGAAAACAGTTTGCTAGTTTTCTTTTCCGCTTTAGGATTTCAACAATGTTCCTGACCCTTATACAAAGATCAATTTCAAATATATAGGAATAAGGGTCAGGAACATTGTTTAAGACAAGAATAGTCCACCTTCTTCTGTTAAGTGCCATTTATTTTTGTCTTTGCAGGCCAAATAGTCTCCAACTACTTGGCTGTCATTGTTGTGCAAAAACAGCCACAGACAATACCTCAGTGAAGGAGCACGGCTGTGTTCCAATAAAACTTTATTTACAAAAACAGGTAGAAGCCTGTATTTGGCCTGTAGGCCCTAACTGTCAAGCCCTGGTTTACGAAGGTTCTGGTGGGCAAAGGAGGTACAGAGGCAGCATTTGGCTCTTCTCCAGCTGGCACCAGTGGAGAAGAATTTGCAAAGCTGGATTAAATATTAGCTTCATTCTAGGGATATGGAGACGGAGACACTTAACAGGATACGAAGACTGGAACCCAAAACAGTTTACCTCCTAGTCCCTTTTTGTCCATAATCAGTAGCCCTGGAAGAACATAAACATTAACAGCCTCCAAGAGACATAAGATACAAATAAGGATTTAATTAAAGGAGTAATTGCAGTAAGAAATTTATCCTGGGTTTCTATTACCCACTAGTGGCTCTTAGCTTTCTTAGACTCGACCTTTATTTTTCTCTCTATTCTGTCTTCCACACCCCTAGCCCAGGCTCATCAAATGAAGCCAGTCTCACTTTATGAAGACATCCCTTATGGATAAATAGCCACAGAAGGTAAATCCTGCGCTTTACCACATAACCCTTTTCAACAAGGTCTAATATATCTTGTCAAGAACACAACAGGGTGTGTGGTGGAGAGATAACTGCAGAGCACTGAGCACTACATCACTTAGAGATGGGAAACAGAAACAATGACGACACTTAATTGTTCCTGAAACCCAGTCCCAGCTCACCTGCCTTTTTAAACAGTTGGGTTTCAGAGCCCTGTTTTTAAAAGCTCATTTTAAAAGATGAGGGAATAGAAGTGCAAAGGGAGGCCCTGAAATTCTGAAACCTGCAGTACTGGTTTCAGACCAATATGGGTTTGCTCTTTGAAGCCTGAAAAGGCAATGGGCTCTGGCCAACAGTGCTCTCACCTTGGCTAGGTGGAGGGAATAACAATATTAAGAACAATATAAGCAGCAGCAAACACTTTTATAGCACCTTCTACGGGCCAAACACTGTTCTAAACACTTCATATCTATTACCTCATTTGATTCTTATGATGTTGATATTATTCATATTTTACAGATGAGGAGACTGAGGCACCATAGTTAAGGAACTCCCTCCAAACCACGTAGCTAGCGAATGGCGGAACCCAGATTCGAAACCCAGGCACTCTGGCACCCGAAGCCATTCTCTTAAGGGTTTATGACTGCAAAGCCGTTTCTGTCTATCACACATGGCCTAGAATGGAAACAATCTGAACACACATAAAGGTTAAAGTTAGTATGTGGAAGACCTGATGTGCTTCCGAACTGAAGGCCTGGGACGTTCCCTCAATGTCTGGCCACAAAGGAGTTGCCAGGCTCAAGCCACTCTTTCCTTCTGTCTTTCCTCTTTCCTACCTCATTGAAAATCTACAGATAATCTTACCACACACTAGATAAGTGCCTTATTAATGCCTCTAGGATAGTAACAGGTGAAGAAATAATCCGTCAGCCCAATCCCTAAGCAAGACACCACCAACCTTGCCCTAAATCATTTGACAGGTCATGCAGAACTTTAAGTTTCCTGTGTTTTTTACCAGTGTCTTAGAGCCCCTGGCCTTATAAAAGGAACAGACCATATAAAGAACCCAGTCATCCAAACCTACACTCACCTCCTTTTCAGAGCATCCGCCAATGTTTGTCTTTTTAATATAAGTGCTATGGTAGAGACAGTATAACTGCTCTAAAATATTACTGCTAATAGACTTCCAGCTGCTGCACAGGCAGGCTTTCTGTTGATTTCTACTAAAAGTGGCTAAGGTTCTGGTGCTTGCTGTTATATTAAGTCCCTCGGACTCCAAGGGAGCCCAAACAAAACCAACAGGTTTGTAGTCTTGTGGTTTACTTTACAGCTCATGATAGGTTATGAGTTTGCCCGGGCATTGCTTTGCTCTATACTGCCAGATTCTGGGCATACTTGTACTAGTTGGTCACCATCTTGCTACCAGATTTGACCAAGTTTCTGCATTCCAAGATGCAATGCTAACGTTTACAATAAAGTCCAGACAGACTTGGACTTTCTATTTGAGAGACCCTCTTAATCCCATTCTTACCTAGAAGGCACTGTAACAGCTATACTTTCAGGAGGGGGATGTGTAGCAACTAGCTTAGTAATCACAAAAAGCTCAAGAAACTCTGGTTCAGAGAATGTCATTAACTGTTAGATGGCAGGGACCATGACTTTTGTACATTTGGTAGACTCTGAGGCTTTGGAAGTGTGCAGTGATCTTTTCACATATGGTGTGAATCAAATGCAAGTCTCACTTTCAACTTACTGCCAGCCTCTTCATGCAAGTAGGTTAGGTTCCTTTTCCTACTCCAAACTGCCTGTATTTGGAGGGGGCGGGGGGCACATCACAGCTATGAGTTTGAAAGTCAGGTAAGCTTACTCCCCTGTAGTTTGCCCACACCCACATCAAGCTGCTATTAAGACACCGTTTCAGTGCTGCTGAGAAAGTGGGGGTATTGGCCACAGTGTACTTGATTGTAGCCCTCACCCCAGTGCCACGTTGGCTGGCAATACCCAGGGCAAAACGGCCTTGGTAGAGAGGAGGAAAAGGCAGGGTGCAAACTGCCCAGGCCCCTCAACCTTTGGCTCACACTCACATACCCGATGGTTGGAATGAGACAGCCATATTTAAGCAGGTCAATGATCTGGGAACATACAACTTTTGGGACAGAGCAAGGGGAATGCAGGGAATAAGAACGGAGCGTCTGTACCTATTCAAAGCCGTTAAACTAACTTATTCTAACGACTCAGATGAAATCAGCTCCAGGAGGAGGCATAAAGGGAAGAGCACGAAAAGCGGTGGGGAAAGAAACTCCAGAGCTATAAAGCGGGATGCTGGGGCCAAACTCAAGTAGGAGAAGTAACACATGGCTCCACTGGACTCTCCTCTACGCCCTTCCCCCTCCCCATGCAGACGCCCAGCGCCCACCGGCTCCTGACTCCAGCGCCATCCCTGCACAAGGCGCCCCCATCAGGCGCCGCTTACTTCTTCCTCACACCTCGCTGCTACCCCTGCATCTTCCACTCACCCCCACACGACACCTCTGCCACTTTTCGGTTACGCCCCCAAAGCCAGCCTCCATCTGCCAGGTCCCTCCCCTCAGCTCCCGGCCCCGACACCCAGGACACAGTCCCGGCGGTGAACCCCGAGTTCATGGCTCCTGGCTCTCGCTCTCTCTGCCCTCTCAGACTTCATGCAACCCCCTCTCTCTTTCCTCGCCCCCGTCAGCTTTCCCCTCACACTTCTTCCCAGTGCCCCTCCCCCCACCACGAGGCCCCCTCCCCCAACGGCTCCTCCCCCGGCACCCGCTTCAGGCCCAGCTCACCTGCGCGGCCACCCCCGTCCCGGCGCTGGTGCGGCTGCTGCAGCTGGAAGGGGACCGTGGCCCTGAGCGGCTGCAGCCCAGCCCGGGGGGAGCCGGCGGGGGCTGGAGGAGAACAACCCCGCCGGAGCCCCCCTGCCCCTCCGCGCCCCGGCCCCCAGGCACCTCCGCCTCTGCCGCCCGTTGCGGCCCCTGCCATTGCCCACCCGACTGCCTGCCTGCCTCGGCCGCACAGCGAGCCCCGCACAGCCCCCAACCCCCGTTGCGGCTGCTTATGTGCCCTACGAGGCGGAGACCGGCCCCCTTAACCCGAGGCTCGCATTGGCTTACGGATTCCCAGACCTCTCCTCCCAGCCAATCCTCAGTTTGATCGTCCCTTCCCAGAGGGTAATTGGTCAATGTGCCTAGCGATCCGACCCAAAACCCCACCCCCATCGCACCCCCGCCGGCTTTCGCACGTCCGAGGGGCCGCTGATTGGCCTGCCCAGAAGAGGGCTAGTTCTCCGGCGCCCCCAATGAAAAGACTCAGAAAAGGGGAGCGTCACACCCAGTCCCAGGTAGTATGCAAATACAATGTCACGTGACGTCAGACTGAGCAGGGGCGGGACCAAGAGTAAGATGGAATCGGGCATTGAAATCATCATGGGGGGTAGGGAGGAGTGTCAAACTTCAGAAGCTGAGTCCTCGCAAGCACCAAGAAAGCGAGAATTTCAAAAAGCATTACTTTTGGTTTAATCTAAAAACAGTTTTGAATCATCAGAATCTTAGTGCTGCTTGCAAGCTCCAAAAGGTCTGCAAAGTAATGCCAAACTTGCACATATTTGCATGCGATTTGCATTATATGGCTACCGAACCTCATGTGACACCCACATTTGTCTTTCTCCACGTTTCCAAGTTCGTACTTGGTGTTGGTTCAACCTAAAATCAAAAAAGAAAAAAAAAAAGCTCCTAGCCCGTAAATTAAATAGCGACTGTAAAGGAGAAGTAATTTCTCTTCAGAGTCGTCCATTTCAAGTCTAGCTCAGCAGCGTGGAAGGAATAAAGTGACTGAAAAACTTGCTCAAATTTGCAAGGTGACTCCATGCTAAATTCTGGTCTTCTCAGTTCAATGCTCTCTGACCTACAAGTCAAAATGAGACTGGATGGTCATCAAAGAGAATGCATGCAGTTGTGAAAATCGCATATTAGAATATATAAGAAAACATTTGGGAAAGAAAACAGCATTTAAGTGATTATTAAAAATTATTACTCTTCAAAAGAAAAAAAATTATTACCCTTGGTATTTATTAATCATTTTGTTCTATATATGGACAAAGCAAAAAGCAATCAACCCTGGATTGTCTGCGATAAGGGACCATCCAAATAATTGGACAATTCCCTCCAGATTTATATTTAGCTATGAATTCTAATTTTGATCTTGCTACAAATTTATCTTTCTATTTCTGTTTTTGCCCAGTTTAATGTTAAAATGAAGATATTCCCTGAAGCCATACAAACTAATCAGAGAAAAGGCGGTAATCTGGGAGTATGCTGCAAGGCAAGAAGAGGTTATTCTGGGATTAAATATTGAAAGCAGATAATATCCAAAGTGGATATTCAAGAGTTGGGTGAATATTAAAATCAGCCTACATATACAGAACAAATTGAGGCAATGGAATATCCTGAAGAAAGGTTTTCTTTGCATCATTGTACTCTTGCAGGTTTGAAGGATTTACTTCAAGATCTGACATTTGAAATCTTTTTATTGACTGGGAAATAGAAATTTCTTTTCTTTTCTATGAAGAGGACAACTTTACCAAAGGCAGATAAGAATGAACAAAAACTGATGAATTGATAAAAACTCAATCTTTATAAATTTAACTGTTGTTTTTTTTTTAATCTTGCAGTTTATAAGATTACTCAATCCTTCCGGTTAGCTCAAAGTTCATATATATATGTAAATCCTCATGACAATCTGGAAGAAGAAAAGCATAGATTCTTATTATGGTGCAAGTAGGGAAACTGGAGCCCAAAAAGGTGAGTCCTTTTGATTCCTAGCTCAGATCCCCATGAGATCTTATTGGACCACCCTGTCTCACAACTCCATTAATAACAGTAATGGTAGCAGCTACCATTCACTGAGTTCCTTTATCCAGGCCAGGTACCTGTTAAACACTGTGCTTACATTATCTCATTTAATGCTCATGACCATACCTATGAGATGAGCACTATTTCCTCTTTGTTGAGGCTTTAGAAAGAAATAGCATGCCCAAAATTACTCATGCATCCTGAATCTACAACTGAACTCCTAAGCTCTATCCTTACAAAACTTTCTTATGAACACAGAAGGCTTACTATTTATACTTTACATAAAGAATCTCCAAAGATGCACATTTGGCTGAGATGTTAAAGTGAACAGTTGTCTAGTATTTTATAGCTTTTACATATATTATCTCATTAAATTTTCACAATAGGCGTGTAAGGTAGAAAATGCAGATATTGTCTCTACTTTACAGAAGGCTAAGTCACAGAGGATAGATGACTTGCCCAAGATCATCCACTTAGTAAAGAGCAGATCCTAGGCCTTTTGACTCCAGATTCAAGTCTTTTCTCAACCAATACTTAGCTTCTAGACCACGAGTCTGCCTGAGAGCCAAAGGTTGGGTAGTTGGTCTCTTGAAAATCTATTCTCGCCTCACAACTTATTCCATTTTAGGGCTACTCAACATGTAAATTCTCAGTCATAGGAGATGGTGGGTTTTTTTGTTTGTTTGTTTGTTTGTTTGTTTGAGCCATACAATGTGTGTTAGAGGTAGAAGTCCTGGAATTAAGAATGATGAAATACTTTGGGCAAGTGGCTCCCTTTCTTTATGCCAGAATCGCCTCTATTGCATCAACTTCACAGAGTTGTTATAAAGATAAAATGGCATATTATTGGATAGACACACTTTTCCCCTGGAGAGAAGGGTAATGTGGGTAGTCTCAAAGACGGGATTTAAATTTTGTTCCAAAGCCAAGTTACTGGGAATCGAGGGCCTGGACAGTGGAAGAAGAGCCAACGGAGACAGCACAGCTGAAGAATTGGATCTTCAGAGTCCAGAGAGTCCTGGTCCTTCCTGATAAGTTTCTGGCAAAAGACACTAAAGTTGACCTAGCTGGAGGAGTGAGAAGGCAGGCAGGCATAGGAGATCCCTGTCCTCTCCTTATCCAGGTATCATACCCAGCCAGCTGTCTCTTATTGCCTTCTCTATCACTGATAGCTTCTCCTGGCCTGGGCATGATGGGAGGATAAAGACTTCATTCTGAAGATCAACGCCTGTCTGTTTCCTCCAATAAAAGAAGCCATGACTTTGGGGAGAATGGGTGCTGCTAAGGAGGGATGGCTTGCCTCACAAAGCATCTTGTAGCTTGCAAGAAACCTTTGTCACTATCCCCTGTCATTCTTATCAACACAACTGATATTAATTAATTTACTCATCACAAATTTATTGAAATGACCAATATGTGTCAGACACTGAACTAGGTGCTAGACAATAATGTTCAGAGACATGCTCTCGACACTGGTGTTCACAGCCCAGCAAGACTTGCAGTGGGTTTGCAGAAGTGGTAAGGGACTAGCAGCTCTTCCAACCGAGCCATGACCTGGTTCCTGCTTTCAGGGACTTCTGGTCAGAGGCAGGCACTCATAAACATCAGAAGTGGAGAACTGCATATGCCAGGTATACCAGTAAATGGTTTTTCACCTATAGGAGAATTATTTGCCTCAGAGAGTTCCAACAACAAATCTTACTCAGTCCCTTGATCCCAGCCTGCTCTTGGAATGTCCACAGGTGTCACAATAAATGAGGACTCAAGAAATTGGAGGGTTTTTTTTTCTACAGGTGGGTTTCAGAGCTAGAGCCATTCCCTAAGCAGTCCCTATAAGCCCCAAGGGTCTTAAAAAGCCATAGAAGTCTGATGAATCACCAAGGCTGTGGGGAACGCTGGCAGATCAGAGGATCTACAGGGAAGCCTTATCCTGCTGGCTACTGAATTAGGAGAAGACTGGGTTGTCATAGTCAAGAGAAGCTTTCCAGGTCTGAAGGCACTGTCCGGTCCTATGACCAGGGCACCTTGCCCCTCCCCCTGTGCATTTATGGCACAATAGCCAACAAGAATGGGAATTCCAAATCACTATTTTGTCCTCCAAAATGTGACACTCAGTAGTAATTTTTCAGCAGAGAATAAAGAAGTTCTGATATTCCTTGGCACCTGGGGGACTGGACTCTCTGGTAAATGTCTAAGTGCTTACGTCTTTAGCCCTCAGGGTTCCAAAATAATAAAACAGAAAATAAGATGACGCAGACACACAGTGCCTCTCTCCGACCTACCTCCTTTCCTCAGCTTCTGTCTGAAATGTCAGGCCTCGCTCCTCAGGGAACGAGATCCTGAGGAAACGGGGTCAGAACTAAAGGAGCAGAGCAGCCTGAGAGGAATTGGGAAGGAGAGTTGAGGGAATGAATGAGGTTATGGGAACAGAGTAGGGAGGGGGTCCTAGCCCTCAATACCTCTCCCACGCCGGTGGCCTCCCTCTCCCTTCATCCCTTCTCTCTTACTCTCAAGGTAACCAGATGGCCTGGATTTTGACCTTCAGGACTCGGTCTGACACATTTTATCCCTTGCTGCGGCCCACCCACCACTTCCTGTCCTCTGGCATAGTCGTCGCACTTGTTCGTTCTCCTTCATTCAGACTGGATGGCATTCATGCCTTAATTCTTCTCCTCTCTCTTGGTGGGAATTGAGTTTTCTTGCTAAACTGCAGCCTTTTTTAAAATTAAGGTTCCTCACCCTTGACAATAAAGGAGACGGCAGAAGTTTTAAAACAGGTAAAGAGTAAATGTGGGATCAAAGATATCGACTTTTTGGAATACTGGATCTAATGGCACTCCGTAAAAAATACCAAGCAGGCTTTTTTTTTTTTTTTTAAGAATTGGAAGAGACACTAGAGACTATATATGATCTAGCCCCCCATTTTACAGGTGGAGAAACAGACGCCCAGACTAGGCAAAGACATGCCAGATGCCACTCAGCAAATCAGAGGCAGGGCAGGAGACCAGGGCTCCTGCATCCCATTCAGTGTTACCTCAAAACATCAGTAACTTTTAGAAGAATTTGGATGGAATACTAGTTAGCAATGAAAAGGGGTAAACTACTGGTATAAGCTACAACGTGGGAGGACATTAAAAACATTATGCTAAAAAACAATTATGTTAAGTGAAAGAAGCCAGATGCAAAAGACCATATACTATGTGATTCCATTTATATGAAACGCCCAGAAAAGGCAAATTTATAGAGAGAGAAAGTAGATCAGTGATTGTCTAGGGTTGAGAGTGGGAGCAGGGAATACTTGTAAACAGGGATGATGGAACTTTTTGTGGTGATGGAAATGATCTAAAACTGGAAGGTGGCGATCGCTGCATAACTCTATAAATATACTAAAAATCATAGAATTATACAGGTATAATTAGTAAATTTTATGGTATATAATTTATATCTCATCAAAATGTTTCCAAAAAAGAGGATTTAGATACATTTATGAATGCGAGATCGATGGTGTGTGCTAATCTTTTAAGGGAATGTCTCAGGAAACAAATACACCCACCTTCATGATATCCCTAAGAGATCACTGCAGGAGACATAAGATTTGAGTCTTTGACCTGTGAAATTCCAGACTGGCATTTTTCATTTTTTAAAACTGTTCTCCTGTCTAAAAATACAGGGTTCAGCACAAATATCGCCCCTTTTGTATTATGAAATCTTTTATTAAAAAAATCATAAGCATCTAATTCTGTAACATAACCCTATCACACTAGAGCACACCATAAGACATTTTAGGTGAAATGTTCAAATTAAAACTATAAATTACTATTATTACACCCATATTATTACCCTACCAACCACACTCAAGCAGGACTTACTTCTGCAGGACCCTGTATGTTTCCTGCAGAGCACAGGTGTGACTTGGTCATCACTCTAATTACTACACCTACCACACTGTGACCAGCATGCAGATGATGCTTCACAAAACATTCATTAAAGTAAACTTGAGTTCTGCTTCATCACGTGATTATCGGTGCCTCAGGGAACCATCTGGTTTCTAGATCAGTGCCTTGGTGGGAGCAATTTGCATCCCCCATTCCCAACTTTCCCGGGCCCACTCAGAGATCAAAGTCTTTGGAGAGGAGACGGTTTACATACATTCCCAGGAGACTGCATATAAACCAAAAGGCCCATTTGTCTCAGCCACCTTTAGACTTCCCTCTTCTCTACCCTTGTTCCCATTTACCTTCTTCAAGTCGGCCTCAAAAATACAGTTATCCATGAGGAAAATAAGCTACAAGAGTCTAAACATTCTCCATCTGATTCCAGTCCCTCTCCCTTTCTCTTGCACTATGCACCAAGTCAGACATCAAGTAGTATTCCAATTCAAAAATATTATGAATACAACAGAATGGACAAGTGATTTGAAAGTTGGTCTGCAGCCTGATTTCCTTTAGATCCAGGGCATAGTCTCTAAAGCTATTTTCAGAGCCAAAGACATTATCTTTAAAGGGCTTTTGTAATAATGGATAACTACAAAATACCACCATAGGATCTTCCTCAGTTTTATTTTCTGTGCCTCGGTTTATGAACTTTCCTTCTCACTGCAACTCCATCTTCTTCACCATCTGTTTCAACTTCCAGTTAGATTTCACTTCCTCCAAACATTCCTCAACTGACCTTGTAAGACACTAATGAGTCCCTCAGGACTCAGGTGTTCAGTTTGCAAGCCCGTATTTAAGAGTACTAGCTTATGGGCGGCCTTACCACTTCTGCTTAAGTCATTTTATATCTGTTTGTCCTTTCTTTTCAATTCTGAGCAAAGAGACCCATTTGTTCTGATATTTCTTGTCAGCAACTAGTGCAAGCCATTGTATCCAGCAATGTTAAGTCAATGTTGATTAAATATTGCATTTGACCGTTTCTCCAACTACTATTTCTGATCACTCCTGAAAGTAGAGGCAAAAAGCCCTGTAGATTGAAAGTAGGGAAGGCTTGAGGTTTTGTGAGGTCTAATGGTTATATCATTTGGGGTTCTTCTTTTAAGACTAAAAAAAATATGGAATTAGGTACAAGGCCTTCTGTGCAAGTGAGAGGTTCAGACATTTAAGTTTCATTAGCTTCATTATAAATGTGTTTCTAACGGAAAGATTGAAGCCTGGTTACATCCCATCCAACTCGTCAACCCTGACTGCATTAAGTGTCTATTCCTGGTTTTTCCTGTGGATATCCTGTACCCAGCACATCTATTCCTCAAGATGGCTCTGGCTCGACAAAATGACCTTGGCAGCCAAGTCTCTCTACCTAATGAAAAAGTCCCAAAGGGCTGGAATGACATTCCTCTCACTTAGTAACTTGGTAGCACACGGAATGTTGCCCCTTTAAAAGCAGGTGGTTTCTCCTCCTGTGCATTGTGGAGGGTAAGGAACTTGTACCCAATCCTGGAATCCCCTGATGGCTCAAAGCCTCAAGGAATTGTGTTGTTGTGCAGCGGAAGGGCCTGGAATGTTCCAGTACATTCCGCTAGTGGCCTCTGCGACCCTTGTTTCCATTTAACTTGGGCAAAGGCCTGGTAGTCTACAAAGTGGACTGTATTCTGCTGGGGTAGGAAGCAGCTTGGGCTTGCTGCTTCCATGCCACTCTGTAAAAATCACGCAGGTTGGCACCTTCCATGGAAGTCCCACCCAATCGCTCCATCCAATTCTCTGACCTCCTGGGTGTTTGCCCAGAATGTCAAGCCAGGGTTTATATACCAACCCTAACAATTTCTTGGCTCTATACACCCAATACTGAATTCTTCTTCAAACAGACTAGAAATCCTGGGAGCCCTAAACCAGGAGAGGATCTGCATTCCTCAGAATGTCCAAGGAGCCTGTACTACCTGTAGAGACAGAAATATCAGGGCCCCAGGAAGGTAGTAATATAATCAGGACACTACAGACCATTTGCCCCTGCTACACAGCATAGAAGAAAACGTTCATTTACTGGGCACTTACTATAGGATAAGCAATTTGCATACCTCATCTCATTTAATCCTCATAGTTAGTATATACTATACAGTAGGTATAATTATCCCCATTTCACAGGCAAGAAAATTGAGGCTCAGAATGGTTAGGAAACCTGTTGAAGGTTATACAGCTAGAAGTGACCTGCTTTTACCTCTACTGTGTATAATCGAAACTGGGAGTAGAGGGGGGGCTCAGTGGATTGGTGAGGGGGATGCAGACCTGGAGGTCCACTCCTTACCCGGAGGTTGAAGGTCAGAGATAGGAATGCAGGCCAGACCAGTCATGCTATAACCCACTCCTCTGCCTCTCTGTCACACTGTCACTCCCCCAGCCCTAAACTCTCTAGAACTCTAGTTTTGTTTATATTGCAGGGGAGCGGTGCTCAGAAATCATGTAGGTGAGTCTGGTAGGTTCCAGCTGTTCCTCGTTTGTTTGGCTTTTTTTAAACTTCTTGGCAAAAGCCTGTCTACCCTTCAGTGGACTAGCTAGCCTAGGAGCAAATCCCTTCCCTTTCTCCAAGCTTCCTAGCTCTCCGGAGGAGAGAGAGAGATGGGGAAGTTGGGGGATTTCCATTAAGGAGAAACCAGAGAAGATTAAAGGATGCAGAAGGGCGGGGCTGCCCTTTAAGAAAGCCTGCCAGTAACTTCTGTAGTGTGCCAGGTAAAGTGAGAAAGCTCTTCGTGGGGTCAAAAGAGAAGCTACAAGAGGAGGCCCTAGGGAAGACTTGGCAGAAGAGGGTGGGAAAGAGGTAAGAATCTATCCAGGACTGAAAGTGTTTAATTCTGAAACCACCAAAATCAAAAAATAAAGGAACTCACCCCTTGACTTTGTCTCCCCACCTCTGGGATGGGGCAGCTAAGCAAGGGGAACTCTTTGCTGGACCGTGCTCTGCATTGCCAGAAAGTTCTGGCTGCGCTGCCTGCCCAGCCTGCCAGAGCCCTGCTGGAAAGAGGGACCGACCGCTGTGTTAGGTTGATAAATGATAGGCACCCCTGCCTGCTGTCCATTCTCTCTTTTCTCCCTGCTTAGTTTGCAGTCTTCTGCCTGGTGGGGAGCCCCAGAGTAGTGGTGGGGGCAGGAGGGTCCTCTAGACAACATTTAATACTCAGTGATTTATAGGCTGCTGGAAGGAAAGGAAGGGAAGCCTGAGAGGGAAAGCCCGTGAGACTAGTTTCCATGACGCATTAGCACACCATTGACAAGTGTCAGAAGTATTTTCTTGATCAAGTCAGTGCCTTCAGGCCCAAGCTTTGGGACAAGGTACAGCCCGCACATCTCCTGGGACCCAAGATTCTGATACCATCTAGGATGAGACCGGCAGACCTTGCTGGAATGAAGTGAATAAATATACATCCAGGTCCTTGTGCTTTTTTCTGAGCCCCGTACTGCTGGGAGAGGGAAGGAACAAGTGAGGTTGAGCAGCTCAATGGCTGTTTTGAGAGGATTTATTTTTTTAATATACAAGAATTCTTTTGAACCCTCCATGGCTCCAAGAAAAACTATTTGAAATGTCCCTGCTTAAGGGGCCAGGGGGTTAAGTGCCAGGGATGGAAGGCTAAATGCCAGGGGTGCTGGTTGCAGGGATTCTTGGGCCCGGGGCTAATGGCCTCCCTGCCGTGGGCTCAGGAATACCAGGCCCAGGCTCTGGTTGCCCTGAGAGATGCAGCCATTTTTACTTCTGACTGAAGGGCACCACCTTCTGGGATTTTCCCTTTTCTGATGAAAACCAGAGTAGAATAGGCCCAAAGGACCAACAGGGCATGTGCCCAAGAATCTGGAGGACACTGAAGGAGATAACGATGTGAGGTAGGATGAGACCAATGCTTTACAGAGTTTAGAATTTGGGCCCTGCTGGTAGAAATAAGATGCATTTTGTGACAGTGCGTGGTAATTGCCCTTCATAAGGATGATCTCAAAAAGGTCAAGCGAAGGGCCTTGAATAGCCCTAATGCCCCTGAAACAGTCTATTGTATAGCTATTGTCTACACATGTAAAGGAACCCTTCTTGACCCTATTCATACTTTTTTTTTTGGCCTCCGGTGTTTCCCAAGTGAATAATTACATACTACTTATCCCCAGAACCAGTTGACCTCCTTTAAGCTTCAGCAATGAAGTAGTTCAACTACATTTCTTGAGCTCCTACTATGTGCCAGGTGTCATGCTAGGTGCTGGGAACATAGAGATGAATAATACATGGTCCCTTCTCTGGGTAGTCTGTGGTCTACTTGTCAAAAGATTTCCCTTCATGCTGACCATTTGGGATTTAGTTAGCATACCTTTATCGATCCCCTTCTATCTTCATGTGCATGGGTCATTTCTCAGCCTCCATCTTTCCACAATCTTTTACATTTTGTCTCATCTGGTAACCTTCACTTTTCCCTTGACCGATTTAGCTGACTTTCTCTGGGCTCTGATATGTCTGCCTTGGGAGCTCAGTGACCAGAATTAAGCACTATATTTCATATACGAATGCTACACGAAGATGTGCACAACAGTAATGCTGTGTTTTCCAGCTTCATTTATTCATTTGCCATTCTTTTGTACGTACAATGGTTACTGCCTGCCTATTAAGCACTGTGCATTCACTGTGCTAGGTGCTGATGATAAATGACACTGCCCTCATGAAACCTGTAGTCTGGGGTGTGTGTTGTGGGGACAAAGGGTAAAGAATTCAAATGTATAATTACAAACTGAGAAAAGTATTATGGAGAAGAGTACAGGGTGCCATGAAAGTGTAGAAATGGGGGGCTTTATCTAGTCTGGAAGCTTCAGGAAAGAATTCCCTGAGCAAATGACATTTGACCTGAGATCTGAAGGATTAGCAGAAATAGGAGAAAAAGAGTATAGGGAAAGGCCATTCCAGACAGCGTAAAGAGTATGTGTGAAGATCCTGAAGCGGAAGGAACCAGTGCCTTCCTAAGGAATTGCAGGAAGGCCAGTCAGGCTGCAGCACAGAGAATGAGGTTGTGTGGGATGACCAGAGGACAGATTCCACAGGACACTGCAGGCCCAGTATGGGCTTCAGTTTTTATCCTACAGAAGCACACGGAATGAAAGTCTTTACAAAAGAGCCAACAATGGCTCTCTTTCCCAGGTTACTAATGCTGCTTATACTTCTCTTGAAGGAGAACAGTAATGGTCTGAACTGCTAGAAACTTCCCCAGTGTCCTCGCATGGTGTGGCTATGTCTGGCTGGCACTGGGGAGATCCCAAACTGATGAGCAAGCCCCAGTCTGGCAGCCCTTAGACAAGGGATGGCTCCTGCCAGTATGGACAGAGGGGTTAGGGTGGAGGGTGGGTGGAGTGCTTTGCCTAAGTATCAGTTGCATAGTGACATTTGGAACAGCCCCAAGACTATGACTCTTGTTCCGAGATAACTCTATCATATGTGTCCCCATTTAAATGGCCTGCTCACCCTTCTGCCCTTCCTATAGCAGCTGTGATCCCCACCCAATCTGAGGAAAGGCCCTTGGATAAGAACTCTACTCTGCCCAGCACCTGGGGTCTTGAACTGCTGAGTTCAGGTCTCTGTACTGTCTGGAACAATATATATTTACATATCCTCAATAGTTTTCCGGAGCTATTTATGGAAGCCATTGGAGAAGAGGGTCATGATGGTTGGACTCAGCCTTTCTGAAGCCCTCTCTTTGCTTCTTAGTTCTCTTTGGAGAATGAGGTTTGGTGTAGTGACATCTACTGGCAAGGCTAGGCAGGTAAGAAAATGACCAGATGCCTACTCATCCTCAAGTAATTTCCAGACTAGTAAGAAAATCATTCTTAACCCCTGAGACTGGGTTGAGGTTAGGAACCTCTGTTGGTTAGAGCAAAACTAAGATGTCCAAGGTTGTGGATTTGGACCATGTATGTGCTGGTTTGCCTTAAATAGAGAAGTATTTTTTCCTAGTTATAGCTTGCACCCCGTACCTCGGCCAGCTGATTTCACAACTGGGTGCAGTTAGTTACATGAGAGGTTGGGTAAGCATTGTAAATTACTCAGAGGGACCTGTTCCTAGCCCCCATTCCTGGGAAAGTATCTCTCAACAAATAAAATGACCCACAGTTTATAAATGGCAGAATACAGGGTAATTTTTCATCGTCCTAAAGTTGGCTGGTTTGGGAAATTTTTTATTTCTTGGACACAGTTCCTCCCAGGGAACAAAGTGTCTACAGAGCCATATCCAAGATTTCTATAGTGGGCAAGAGTGACTACAGCTTTTAAAGTGGCCCCTCAGCTCTTGCTGAGGTCAGATATAACCTGCCTCCTCACTGTATCATCCATGTCATCTACACATTTTGTTCACAATCTCATTCTATTTCTCAACAGGATGCATATTCATCGGAGAGTTCGCCACTACAGGTAACAGGAAAGCCACAGTGAAAGTGAGGAGAAAATACTAGAGAAATAATCATGAAACAGATGTTCTGCTTTCTTAATAACACTGATTCTGTAACTGAATATGGCTCGGATAAAGCATATGTATCTCTCTCTCTCTCTCTCTCTCCCTCTCATTCAAACTTAAAAGAAAATCATCAAGACACCAGTAGAGAAATGAGTAATGAATAGGGTTTCACATAAGAGGAAACTAGTAAATGAATACACAGAAGACTGAAGTTTATCCTAACTAGAAACAAAATCAAAAGCACATTTAAGAGAGTTTTCATTTCTACTAAAACTGCAAGATTTTATTAAGTGATAACACTCAGTTCTGGGAACAATGTCTTAAAATTGGCACCCTTACACAATGGTGGTGACACTTTTCAATCTGGGCAAGTCTTTGGGAAAGGAAATAAAGCAATATATAAGAGGTAGAAATAAAAGCCAGAGACAGAGCTATAGATGTATGTAAGTACTCACTGCAGCGCTATCTGACATAAAAGACCCTCAATAACCCCTCACAGGGGAATGAGGCCCCGTTATACCCAGGACCACAAGGTAATGACGCACAGTGATTACAGTTATGAAAACTATTAGAGAAACATGGGAAATGCTGAGAATGTGTAAAAAATATGAAA
Source organism: Mormoops blainvillei (assembly GCA_004026545.1). Lineage (NCBI taxonomy): Eukaryota > Metazoa > Chordata > Mammalia > Chiroptera > Mormoopidae > Mormoops > Mormoops blainvillei. The sequence goes on along the minus strand of PVJD01001731.1, from coordinate 43,497 downwards.
TTTAATGTAAATAATGAATGTATTCATACAAAACCATACAAATGTAATAAAATATATGCAGGTAAAGAAAAATTGGAAGGCAATGTATAAGAAATAAAAATAGCTTTGTGACAGCATTGAGATTAAGAATGTATTTTATTTTCTCAAAAATTTATTTAGTGTTATTACACTGGGTTAATACTATTTGTAAAGGTAGAGGGGGTTGGGGCAGGTGAGAATCATACTGCCACAGCTCCCTCCTATCGCTCTTTGTCCTAAATTGTCAGTTCAAGGAGGGGAAGGACCGTTATCGCTCAGCTCTCAGCCCAATGCCTAGTACTTATCAAATGCTCAATAGGTATTTCTTGAATGAATAAACGAAAATGCCTGAAGTCCAAAAAGTCTCAACCCATGATGACTGGGTACGTTCCATCCTGGGGAATAAAGGGGTATTTAGTTTTGCTGGAATTAAAAAATGAAAGCCCATTCATAATGACAATTCCCTGGTCTTCTTGATAAGTGAGTCTGGGGATGAAGAACCCAGGGAGAAACAGTCTGTTAAAGCAAACCCAATTACTACCCAGGAACATATGTTGCCCTGAGGCCTCTGCTGCCATAACAACATCATGTAACTATAACTACAGCCCTGAAGGGCTTTGGCCCTGTCAAATATGGAAAAAGATGTCTTCATCATAGCATGGCTTTGTGCTCAGATTGACCCCAGGGAGCTTGGATCGGGGAAGGGGGGTAAATAAGTGGCGGAAGGGGGGAGGAGATGAAGGGCATGAGGAGGAGAACTGCTATTGAGTCAGGAACAGAGTAATTTTTTTAAAGCAATTCTCAAAATGTGGTTATTTGACTGTTTAATTTTGGTGGTTATTTATAACCCCAGCTGCAGAGGCGGGGAGCTGTGCCTGAGCCTGCTGGGATCTGTCTCACACCTTCCCCCAGGGTGGGGCTGGGAGTGGGTGGTGGGTAAGGGTGATACAAGAACCAAATTAACAAGTGTCCAAGAAGGTAAGAGAAGTTCCAGGCCATCTCCAGCAGGAGTAAAAAAGGAAAGACCATTAGTGGCTGTGCTGACTCTATTTTTAAGACAGCTCTAAAGAGAAAATATTTTAATATGCATTATGGTGACATCAGCAACCTCTGAGATTCTCCCAAGGGGATAAAGACTAGGCCAATGCTTGTACTCAGAAGTTATGAGATTGGTCTGGCTATCCTAGTTGCCTTAAAAAGGTCAAGGTATACTTCCCCAGCGTATAGGATAGTTATCTGCACACAGAGGAAACTGCTGTTCCTAACCTGTCCTAGGCACATCACTGGTCAAAAAAGAGGCCTGGAAGAGAGAGGATGGCTGGTTCTGTGCAAGTCTTTCCTAACTGAGACAACACCTGGCAACGGCCACCCCATTCACTGAGTCCTTTTAGATGCCAGCCAGCAAGGGAGAAGCTGGAGACAGTGTGGCCAGCCAGGCAAGGCTCCCAACCTCCAGGAGCTCTCAAGCCTTTGAAGCAAACAATGAACAACCACACTTTGTATTTGAAATCTGGTACCTATCATTTTACTGGCAAGGGGAGCGTTTTAAATGAAATTGGGGGATCTTTTAGGGAGTTCACAAATGTAGTTGAGGAGACAAGATACAGTTAAAAGAAAGAAAATGAACAGGGACATACCCAAAAGATTGCCCTCATGCCCCCTGCCCTGTTTAGTTCTTTCTCAATTCTGGGTAAAATTATTAAAGCAGTGTTGTTACTGGTCTCCCTGCCACTCTGCTCGGTTCCCCTCACAGCTTCCAGAGAGATCTTTAAAGTGCAACTCTGATGACGGAACTCTCCTGCTTAAAGTCCTTCAGAGATCTCCCATCACCTCCAGTCCAGTTCCTTAGCAGGGTGTTCAAGGCTCTGCATGACCTGGTTCCCAAAACTATTCCTGCCCCTTCTTTAGGCAACTACACCAACTCCACCATGCCGTTGGTCACCCCATATACAATGCGGCTCCACACCTCTGCGCTTTTGCACATGCTGTTCCCTTTGCATGAAAAGCCCTATTCTCCTTGTGCACTGGCAAAATTATTTGTCCTATGAAATTCCACCTTTATTTCACCTCTTTTATAAATCCTTTCCTAAACTCTCCAGACAAAACACTCTACATCCTCCTCTGTATCACTTTTGAACTTTGCTCATCCTTCTATTTTCCCATTAATATAGTATTTTGGAACAATGAGCTTCTTGGCTTAGGGAAACACAGTGTTTTGTCGATTTTGGTGTGACTCAGTGCCTGGTATATAGTGCCTGGGTCATTATTCTGTGTCTCTTGAGCTGAAGTGAGGTTGAACAGACTAGAACAGCCACTGAGACCATGTCAAGACACACCGACAAACATTAAGATGTTGCAGACATGACTAAGATGACTGGAACTATGAATGTCAGTAACAATGACCATTTACTGAGCACCTACTCTGACATGCAACTGTGCTAAGTGCTTTACAACAATCATCTCCTTTAATCCTTACAACAACCCGGCGAGGTGGCTACTGTTGTCTCTGTTTCACAGATGAGAAAACTGTGGCTCAGATAAATTTTAAAACTTGTCCAAGAGCAACACAGGTGGAAAGCAGTAAAGCGAAAATTCAAACCCAGAGCTGATGAATGAAATAAATAGGAGTTATACGCTCCTATGGTTTGGGAAGGAGAGAGAGGAACGAATTGAGAATAGCTACCGAATTGTATAAGGAGAAGTATAAATATAACAGTAAGTGTAAAATAACATATCACTATGCCCTACTACCTTAGAAATACTATATCAGGAAAGATTTTCTGAAGAAAGTAAATTTTAAAGGAGGTTGGGAGATGTACCAAGGCAGGAATAACAGCAGATCTACCTCTGTGAAGTCTGGTGGATGAGGATGGGCATGGGAGCAACTAGTCAAGGGCTTTGAAACCAACATCAGTTCCTGCTTCCAGAGCTAATTGTGTTATGATGAAAATGACATTTGAAGTAAACATTATGTTGGTTCAAAAAAAAAAAAAAAAAAGGTTTCCAGGATCCCCCCCCCCTTTGCCCACTCTAAATATACTTAGATGTTCTACTGTCATCTTAAATACACATTTTCCTTAGGATTATATTTCTATCCTATTGGTGTTAGTTTTTTTTTTTTCATCTTTCCACCAGAGTGTACACTTTCCAAGGACAAGAACCATGCCTAAATGAAATGGTAAACTCTTTAAATGTTAGCTGTAGTGTTAACTAATGTTGAACATTTGTAATGCTGGTATTTGTATGAGGAATGGTTATGCATGATAAGATCTTATTTTAAAATACTAATTTCACCATCTGAGTGCTATACATTGAGTGACTATAAAACCATAAACACATTCTGATTGACAAGCAAGCATTTACTGTGGGTAGAGCATGGTCTGGGCACTTCTACAGATGGCATGAAAGAAATGAGCTATGTTCTTGACATAAGAGCTCCTGACCACTGGTTGGGGAGCCAGACATCCAAGAGTGACCTCAAAAACACACCAGTAAGTGCAAAATAACAGTAACAGTGTGAAATTTAATGTGTAAGTGCTAGGGGTGTACTAGAAGAAGAAACAGAGCCCTTTCCAAATAAGTTTTTATGTGCAGTTCAACCTAAGTAGGTTATTCAAGGGTATTTATACTAAAAACTAAAAGCTAAATATTAAAAACTGTCTGTGTTAATGCAGGATATTGCCAAGGAGAGTGTTGGCTAAGGGTTTGGAATTTTAACTCTTCAGAGTCCTCTGTCAAGCACATCAATCAGATATTTACCTTCCGTTGCTTTGTTGTTTAGCTCTGCACCTGGGGGAAATCACTTTAGTTGGCCTCAGGTGAAATTGGGGTCCACGATCCTAAATCAATGACCGAGCTTGCCTGGATTCCACCCAGTTGTTCTTGGCCGACCTTTGGTCCTCTCAAGGCTTTTCCTCCAGCGAGTTTAAATCCTCAACGCCTGTTCTCCACTTTCCGGCCTTTTCTTATGGCTCTTCTTCCAGCCTTACATCCTTGACCAACTTCTTCCTTGACCCTCTCAAAACAAGTCCTACTATTATTTAAACACCCAGGTCTTTTTTTAGCTCCAGCTTCACTAAAAATGTTCCTTCCTCTTCTTCCCCCAACTCCTGGCTCAAGCATCTGATTTCCAGGGGTCACTTGCGCTAAAATAGGATTCACTGCTTCTCTGGTTCTGATCCGGCACCCCCCCTCCCCACCTCCTCCTGCTCCCACGGGCTACCCAGGCCTCTCAAACCTATAGATTGGGGAGAAGGAGGTGCGCCCTCACAACAAAGCTAAATTGAGAACTCTTTAAAGGTACAGCTTCTGGAGAATGGTTCTGCCTTCTTCTGCGACGTGAATAACAAAATTAACTTGCCGTTAGCTAAGGGCAAGGACAATGTCTCCCCTACAAAAAACTTCCTGATTATGGACGCTACTCTTTCGTTCCTTTTACAAACCTCCGTTCCCACCACTTTGAGACACATGGTGCCTCTGAAAATAGTTTTTTTGTGCAACGTATACCTTTTCAACTTTGAGTTTATATCACAGACGGCAAGTCCTTTAGTCAGTTGGGGAACGAAGGGGTTAAACATCAACAACCTGATGAATTCTGGGGGTTTCCTTCCTCGACTTCAGAAATTAAAACGACCGGGAGGGGAAATTTTGCCCAAGGTAAAGATGAGAACCGTTAACTTCAACTGTCAGGTTTATGCCCCAAACAAGAATGGCTACCCACGGCCACAAAGCGTACCAGTCCCCTAACTAAAAATGGCTGGCCCCCATTTACACGTTGTGCCCAATTCCAAAATGGCGCTCACTACCCTCACCAGGAATGACCCTCCCAGCATCCCATCTAAACCGCAACGTCATGTGACGCGAGCCCCAGCCGGAAGTGAAGGAAAAAGCGCCTCAGCCCGCGGCGCCTGCGCAGAAGGCTGTAGACGCTGTAAAGCAAGAGGCACTTGGGATCGTCCGCAGGATTGGGACTGCTACAGAGGCCGCCACGGAGCCCGCCGGAGCCACCGTTCCTCTTGCTGCTGCCGCCGCTGCCCGAATTGGAACTGTCGGGCTGCAGCCGCCGGCAATGCCGCGAAGGAAGGTGAGAGGAACGGGATCGGAGGGATGGCGGGTGTGTAGGGATGATCGATTGAGCAACGTGACGCAGTTAGTCACGCCTCACAGCCCCTGGGTTCCAAATTTCCGCTTCCCAAAAGCTAGCTTGGCAACCCTCTCTTAAGTTCATGCCCAACAGAAAAATGTGGGCCCGACCCTGGCCTCGGCCTGTGCTTGCAACTATTCCCGCCCTCTGCTTGCCTGGCTCGGAGGCGTTCTTTTTGTTAATTGGGCGCTGAAACGGCTAGGAGAATAGTGATTGGCTGGTGTCACCGCCAATCATTTAGGCCCAACGGTTACCTCCCCGCCTGCGGGGGAGGTGTCTGGGCCTGGCCCTACAGCTCTCGGACTGGCTGTAGAGAACGATCCCTTCTTTCGTGATTGGCTGAGCTTGGCAGTCTGTCCCGTTGGGGAGGGGGCGGTGCGGTTGATCGGGACCACGATTGGGTGTCACGAATCCCCGCCCTTCCGGCTGGTGGTACTGATAGGTAGAGAGGCGGGGTTTTGGAGCAGCCTTCGTTTCCGGGCGGGGGGCACAACAAAGCAGGGGACTGGGTACTGGGGAACCAGCGCCCACTCCCAAGGGATCCAACTGTGGCCTATTGCATCCAAGCCGTAATTTTTTTCTCATTTGCCTAGTTGGACAGTGCCTAGAAAATGCAGTTCATAAAGTCAAACACTTTCGGGAATTACAGGGGACTTCACGAGACCACCTTGGGACACCCTATTCCTTCTTTTTACAGCTGAACGGAGGCCTAAAGGAGAGCCCCAAGCTACTCAATTAGGCAATGGCAGAACCAGCGCTACAGAACAAATCTAATTTAACACATTTTTGTTGACTACTTGCAGTGTGCTGATTGCAGCGGGTTCAGAATTAATTAGACATGACCCCGGCTTAAAGAAATCATATTCCGAAGGTGGGGGGGACACACACATATAAGTAACTGTAGAAGGATCTGGTAAATTCTATACTTAGAAGTATATATACAGAGTGCTATGGGAGGGAAGTGAGGGAGCAAGTAAGTCTGCTCTGGAGTAAAATGGAGAGTAGATTGGTGAAAGCCAGAGAGAAGAGGTCAAGCCAGGAAGGGATGGTCAAAGATGGTCAGGGACTCAGATATCTGTAACTGGACTAGGTGACCTTTAATTCCCACCCCCCACCACCTTCATCCTATGGATTTTGTAACTCTGGGGTCTCTGCTCATCTCTGAGCAGATTACCCTTGAACTATTTGGAAAGCTGGGTGATATTCTTGCTCATTTCTGCAGACCCTTTTCTCTTCACAGAGGCTTTCGAATAAAATATTTACACTTTTAAAAAAAAGATTTTTTTTATTTATTTGGGCGGGGGGGTAGGTAAGAGGGGGAGACAAACATCAGTGTGTGGTTGCCTCCCATACACCCGTCACTGGGGCCTTGGCCAGCAACCCAGGCATCTGCCCTGACTGGGGAATTGAACTGGGGACCCTTTGGTTCACAGGCTGATGCTCAATCCACTGGGCTACCCCAGTCAGGACAAAATATTTACACTTTTTAATGTATTCTAAAAATGACCTGCATTGGTAGGTGTTTATGTTAAGGCTCACCAAATGCAGAAATAGTATTGGTACCTTGGGATACAGGTCCACAGTCTCCCCAAACACAAAGAGAGCTCTTGAAAATGTAAGGTTTTTTTGTGGGGTTTTTGTGGGGTTTTTTGTAACTTATTTGGTGGCATATCCTGTTCTAAACTGTCCTGAGGCTACTTAAAATTTTTGTCTTTTTTTTTTTTTCAAAGATTTATTTATTTTTAGAGAGAGAGTGGAAGGGAGGGAAAAAGAGGGAGAGAAACATCATCTGTTGGGCACACCCTCAAACGGGGACCTGGCCTGCAACTCAGGCATGTGCCCCGGCAGGGAATCAAACCAGCGACCTTTTGGTTCGCAGGTCGGCACTCACCCCACTGAACCACATCAGCCAAGGCTTGTGTGCCTTCTTTGGTATGATTGTGTTTATGTTTTGCTACAGAAATATCAATGTGTTTGATTATAGGGTGTTATTATTGAAAGCATTCCCTTTCTAAAAATCTATGAAATTATGAATTCTAAACTCAGCTGGCCCTGAGGGTTACTAAAGATTTTATTTATTTAGGGGGAGGGGAAGGGAGGGAGAAAGAGGGATATGTGAGAGAAACATCAGTTGGTTGCCTCTGGCATGCCCCCAACTGGGCATCTGGCCTGCAACCCAGGCATGTGCCCTGACCAGCAATCAAACCTGTGACCTTTCGGTTCACAGGCCAGCACTCAGCCCACTGAGCCACAGCAACCAGGGTCCCTAAGGGTTTTGAATAAAGAATGGGAGACTTGTAGTGTGAAGCTTTGTATTGTGTGTGGTGTTTTTTTTTTGTTGTTGTTGTTTTTAAGTGAATTTATTTAATTTAGAGAGGGGAAAGGAAGGAAAAAGGGAAGGAGAGAAACATCAATGTGTGGTTGCCTCTCACAGCCCCAACTGGGGACCTGGCCCGCAACCTAGGCATGTGCCCTGACTGGGAATTAGACGGAGACCCCCTGGCTCACAGGTGAGGACTCAGTCCACTGAGCCGCACCAGCCAGGGCTATGAGTGTGTTTTTTGTGGGTTTTTTTGTGTGTGCAAATGCTCTTCTTTTTCTGGTTTAGTAAAGTATATGTAGTGTTAATACTCAGCTGATAAAAGTTATCCTTATGACTAATCATGCCCTAGGAAGCTAATAACCGACAAATAATTATTCATTGAAAAGATGATAAAAATCCTCTGTTTATGAATACCTACAAGTCTTCTTGTGCAAGTTACTTCTTTTTTTTTAAAGCCCTTTTGGCATCCCATGTGGAGAAACTTCAAAGGTAGATAACATAAGAGAGAAGAATATTACTCCTTTTTCTGCTTATTTTGGAATCAGAGTTATGGACCATGATATTTTGAATTAACATATGGCTTTTAAAGTGGGATAGCTGTGCATAGAGACTTTGAACAAAGCTACCCTGAAGTTAAATGGGGTCAAGCACTAACATTTTTCTCACTACCTTAGACTTCTATAAGTGCATGGGTATGTCAGCCAGATGGTTTTGAGATGGATATTTTATTTCTAGTTTGTGATACTGACCTCCAAATGGGCTTGTTTTAGAATTAGTCTTAATACAGGAAGAATTAATTCTTTCTTCATTTATTCAATAAAGGTACGTTATTTGTAGGTTGTTCCATTTAAATGTTCTAAATAAAGGGAGGTTAGCTTTGGAATCCTTTCTTAGGTTTGAACTTCATGTTTTCAGCATCACAGTTCGTTTTATTTCTAGTGTTGATGCAAATCCACAGAGTAAATGTTTCTGTGCTAATGTCTGGATCTATGGTGTTACAGAGGAATGCAGGCAGTAGTTCAGATGGAACCGAAGATTCCGATTTTTCTACAGATCTCGAGCACACAGACAGTTCAGAGAGTGATGGCACATCCCGGCGATCTGCCCGAATCACCCGCTCCTCAGCCCGGCTGAGCCAGAGTTCCCAAGGTAAAAGGCTTCTATCTTCCTGACCATGCCTCATAACCAACTGACTGGTTATAACATTATTGTGTTAATGTGGAAACTGGTCCCATGGCTTGACGTAGATGCCAGAATCTGGTGAAATGCAAGGTAAATGACAACACATGTATCAGGTCTTTAAAAATGGCTCCATGGGGGGAGTGCTGTCCAATTTTTAGACCCAAAAGAATTATATCTGGTAAAATGGAGGTGTAACACGTGGATATCTGAGTCATTTAACTCAGGGACCCCCAACCTCTGGGCCGTGGACCAGTACCCGTCCAGACCTGTTAGGAGCCAGGCTGCATAGCAGGAGGTGAGCATGAATGTGATGAGCTTGAATCATCCTGAAACCATACACCCCACCCCAGTCTGTGGAAAAATTGTCTTCCACAAGACCGGTCCCTGGTGCCAGAAAGGTTGAGGACTGCTGATTTCACTTTTTTTAGATTACAGTTTTCCTGTCAGTGAAGTGGGAATGTTATAATTTCACTTTCTGTTCGAATGGTGTAGATTTAGGGACTTAAAATAGCCTCTTGAACTTGTTATTGATGGGAGTCCAATACTTCTAAAATCATGTTTAATTCTGTATATAGTCAGGTACGCAATTAATAGATATAAATAGTTGACTCAGTTATAAGTTGTAAATACCCAGAATTTTGCTATGGTAGTAAAGAATAGGGAATTTCTGTGTTAAAAGTTTCTCTAGTGCAATTAGACATCTGGGCTTAGATTTGGAAGGTACCCCTGATTCCTTCTGGCTCTGCTCTGGGGCGGAAAGAAGGTTGCAGTTAATACAGAAAGCTGATGATCAATAGGTGATAATATATTAAGGGGGGAAAATGTAATATACTTTGAGAACTTAAATATTTGGTTACTGTTGTGTGAGCATTAGAGAAACACATCAGTTTTTCGAGCAGGGAAGTAGGAACATTCTCTTAACTGTTCCTAACTTTATTTTTTAATTTAACATTTCAGCTGAATTATAGCTGTTGTCTCTTGATTTCTCAATTTTTAGGTTTTATTTTTAGCCCAATAGGAATATTGTTAAATGGCTACTATTAATTCAGGTACTATGCCATGAACTGGCTGGCCTTGATAGAAAAATCAGTTTATGCTCTCAAGGACTGCTCAGTTTAGTGTGAGATACAGATATGTAAGTAGATCCATTGTAATGCATTGCGGTAAGGACTGAGAGAGGTTTGCACGCTTTACTATGGCAGCCAAGAAATGGGGCAGCCAGACAAGGGCAGGACTCCCAGATGGAAATTTTAAAGGATCTAGTAGGACTTTAGAAGTGGAAAAATGGGGAAGTGTTATTATAGGCAGAAGGAGGGAAAGGTCATAATGTTCTTAGAAGGTATAATTGGTCATGCCCTAGACACCTAAAAGTATTAAGTATTCAAAACAGCTAGGAAGTACATGAGCTCTGAGTCTCCTTCTAGTCATTATACTTCGGTACCACAGAGTTGCACAACTGCTGGGGACACCATTCACAATGTAGTCTAGGCTAGGCAGCACTCTCTAAAGCCAAGTGTAGACCGCATTGTGAATGTAGTCCCCTGGAGGTGTACAATCTGATAAGCTAATGGTGTCCTAATTTACACTGAAGTTTGAGAATTTCGGTTTTCTCCTTGTTTAAAATATGCTTTAATTTCAGCTTCGAATTTCTTTTATTCCTTTTATAAGTGTTGTAAGTTTGGAGATGTAGAAAGGCTGCTGGGTGCTTCGGAATAGGTTTTGTAACACAAAAGAATTTTAAAAGTTGTATTATTGCATAAGTCTTTATGAATCTATTATGATTTTGCTTCAGGGTAATCAGGAAGAAAAAAAAGATATCCCTAAAGAAAGGAAATGTTTGTATATTGTTATACATTTAATAATAGAATTTTTTTTTATGGTGGATTAGAGTAAGGGAAGAAAGAGAGGATACAACCATTATTTACAAAGCACTATATCTGTGTACCAGGCATCGTGTTAAATCCTTTACATAAATTATTTCACTTATTCCTCACAAGAAACATGTGAAAAATGTGCTACTAGTACTTTCCCTTTTTTAAGGATAAGGAAACAACCTCAGCGAGATTAAGCTTTGCCTAAGATGCCACAGCTCGTTGATATGGTAGAGTGGAGCTGAATCATGCTCAGCCTTGATTCCAGAACCTAAACTATTAATTCTTCACAATATTTCATCTCTCTGTCTGAGCTAGGCTCTGTTGCTTATTTTTATTTACTGAAATAGATATTATTAAGATTTGTTGGATTTTGCGACGTAGGAAAAGGGAGGACCTACTGCTAATAAATCATATGGATAGGAAATACAACAGAGTTCCTTCTTTTTTCGTCAGTTGTTTTATTATCTTCTCAGATTCCAGCCCTGTTCGAAACTTGCAGTCTTTCGGCACTGAGGAGCCCGTTTATTCTACCAGGAGAGTAACCCGTAGTCAGCAGCAGCCTACTCCAGTGACGCCGAAAAAATACCCGCTTCGGCAGACTCGCTCTTCTGGCTCAGAAACTGAGCAAGTGATTGACTTTTCAGATAGAGGTGAGTGGGTATGGTATGATTTGGACCCATCACAGAGAGGACGTAGCCAATTTCTTCGTAAGAGAGGCTTGGGGCCGCTGTAGGTTGATGCCCAATGCTGATAGAATTTCAGCTAGATGTATGCTGTTTGCATGATTGCTTTCTAATGTCTTGCTAAGGACGGTTTGGTACTGAAGTGTTCTTAAGATCCTGAGTAGTTGGATCTATTAGATCGGATCTGCAGTAGGCAAAAGGGACTGGGTACCTCTTACTCACAGATGAAGAAGGCTTGGACCAGATTTTCTTTCCTTCTTTTAAATTAATTAATTAATTTTTTAATTTTATTTTTCAATTACAATTGACATTTGATAATATTTTTATTAGTTTCAGGCTTACAGCATAGTGGTTAGACAATTACACAATTTACAAAGTGATTCTCCCGATAATTCTAGTACCCACCTGGCACCATACATAGTTCAAATGTCATTGGCTATATTCCCTGTGCCGTACTCTATATCCCCATAACTGTTTTGTAACTACGAATTTCTACTTCTTAATCTTGTCTCCTCTTCCACCCAACCCCTTAACCCCCCTCCCATCTGTTAACCTTCAGTTTGTTCTCTGTATCTAGGAGTCCGTTTCTGTTTTGTTTGTTTGTTTTGTTATTTAGAATCCACATGTAAGTGAAATCATATGGTCCATCCCTATTGATGGGCCAGATTTTCTCACAACCATGCTTATCGGTCCAGCTAACCTCTCAGTTTCTAAGAAGAGGTCCCCCAGCAGTGGGGATGGTAAGCTGTTGAGAGCACGATTCACCAACCCTCAGTGGAGGCCTTTGGGCAGAGGTTACAGACTGATGAGCCTCTAGCCTACCCACGTGGCTGGTTGGTTTGCTTGCACAGTATTTACATTTAAAAAAGAAATTGTTACCAGTATTTGAAAATACATAAATTTTATATGAAAATCTGGGTTACTAGTTTTCTTTTACAAAATGGAAACCTCTGGGAACATTAGATGGCCATTCGCCGCAGTAATAATTGGTAGTTGGCTCTTGAGATGGACGATCATCTCTCTGTTTGACCTTGCTCGACCCCTGCAGGCATTTGGTTTGCAACCCCTGCTTTAGAGTCTGGAATTGTTAGATTACCAACAGATAACTCAAGAGTCAAGTCTAGCCTTGGCTGGTGCGGCTCAGTGGATCAAGCACCAGCCTGCAAACCGAAGGGTCGCAATTCAGTTCCCGGTCAGGACACATGCCTGGGTTACAGACTAGGTCCCCAGTGTGGGGCATGAGAGGCAACCACACACTGATGTTTCACTTTCTCTCTTTCTCCCTTCCCCTCTCTCTAAAAATAAATAAACGAATAAATAAATTTTTTTTAAGAGTCAAGTCTATTCACACTTTCACACCAAGTCTGCTTAGTATTACCCAGAAAGACAAACATTTTCCTTTGTCTTCCATCCTGTGTGTCTCCTGGAAATAGAGTGATGTGGTAATGTTTTTAAAAATTTATTTCCAGCCAGTTTTGATTAGCTGTGATTGGGGGCTTGGGAGAAACACAGATAAGTGAAAATATTCAGTAAACCACAAATTTAATTTTAGTCAGAATTTAAAACTGCACAAAAAAAAACAGTGTTTTTTTTTTGTGTGTGTGTGTGTGTGTGTGTGTAGGTTTTTTTGTTCATTTTCCATTTAGCCTTGTGCAGGTAAATGGCTAAAAGTTACTGGTCAAATTATAGAGGATCTGGGAAGCCCATTAACTCTTCTGAATTACAAACTGTTAACCAAATGAACACTATTCACGAGTTCTACTGATTGTTTTTAATTTAGAAACTAAAAATGCAGCTGATCATGATGAGTCTCCACCTCGAACTCCAACTGGAAATGCTCCTTCTTCTGAGTCTGACATAGACATCTCCAGCCCCAATGTGTCTCATGACGAGAGCATTGCCAAGGACATGTCCCTGAAGGACTCAGGCAGTGACCTCTCTCATCGCCCTAAGCGCCGTCGCTTCCACGAAAGCTACAATTTTAATATGAAGTGTCCTACACCGGGCTGTAACTCTCTGGGTGAGTGTGCCCCAACTTTGTGACACTTTGTGTTCTGTTGCTCTCTCCCTCTCTGTATTTAGGATCACCCAAAAATGTTTAGTGTTCCGTTGCCATCTAGCTTCTGAGGCTGTTCGTTCAACATCACACGCTCAGAGTAACAGTGAATTAGTTGCCCTCTTAAATAAAAACATTTCTGCCTCATGGACTATTGTCCATAATAAAAAATCTGGAAATTAACTGTGTTGCACCATTCAGTTTATTGAGAACTTTTCCCAGTGAAAAATCCTCTCCTTTTTCTAATAAAAATGAAACAGAAAACCAGTCATCTGCCAATATTTCATTGTGTGGTACAGGGTACAACCTTAATGAGGATTAATAGAGTGTAAGCTACTGCAGAATAGTGGTTGTATGGCCATAGCTATTACGGAAATGAGGAAAACAGATTATATCTTTATCAAGAGGCAATGAAACTTGAAGACTACAGATGAGACCCTGGCCTTTTGTGACTTTAGTAGTTTTAGGTTTTGTGGCTTTGTGTATTGAATAACTATAAACTAGATAAACATTTCTTCTCACATAAATGAGTGTGTTGTTGTTTTCGTCTGACAAACTTTGAACCCTTGCTGAGGGATTGTTGTCATGACTTAAACCTTATTTGTGCTCCGTTGGTGAGCTTAGGTTTGAATGTTGGACTTAAGCTTTTGTCTAGAGTTGGAAGGTGCTGACTGGGAAATAAGGGGCCTTTCACTACTGGGTCTGCATCTCAAATTTAGCCTTTGAATGTGGCTAGCATGTTCAGGAAAAAAGGCAGAACAGAGTCAGTCGCTGCTTTGCAGGCTACCATACATTTTCTCTAGTATTTTATTTATTTGGATCCATTCCAGGTCTTAGCAGCAGTTTCTAAAAAAGAAAAAAAATTCAACCCATCCAAATGCATAAAACAGAGCAGAAGTTCCTCTGAATGCCATAATAGTTGTCATCCAAGATGACCGTTTCAGACCCAAGTCAATTTCCTTGGGATACATAACGAAAAACTAAAATTAGGTGATATCATATAAACACTAGTACAAGCAAGAGATAGCTAATGTGCTTTAAGGGGATAAGAGGATCTACTTGCTACACAGGAAGGGAGGGATCCTCAGCTCTGCTAGTCACCTAGGCATGCACCCCTGAATTGTTACTTTTATTTTATGTTCTGTGTTTAACTAGTTATTCAGTAAATACTTATTGAATATATACCTGAGGCATACAGGTGAAGGAGAACTTTTACTTATGCACTTCAAGACTTCCTGTAGGGTTTTAACTTTTCACAAGAACATACAATACTTTTATACCAAAATTATTGGGGTTTTTGTTTTGTTTTGTTTTGTTTTAAGTTAATGCCATTGTTTGGCCTAAGATAAAGAGTGGAACAGGATCAGTAATAATTTTGGAAGTTCAGATTCATACTTTTCAAACCATGCCAGTACATTAAAACCAAAAGTCAAAGTAAACTTTCCTCTAATGCAACAGATTTGTATTTACCCTGTGGTCTGCCTCATTAAGGGTGCTCAGTCGTGGGCTTTACTGACACTACCTGCCCTCATCTCTTCCTCTCCGCTCTGGTCATTCCGCCCTAGGCGTATGGCAAGGTTTGCCTCTGCTTAAGCGTTCTCCTGCTCCAGACCCTGTTGCTCTTGCCCTTCCCTCTAAGCTTATCGCTTATTACCCAGATACTCACATGGCTCTTTCTCACTACTTTCTGCTCAAATGTCACATTATTAGGGTGGCTTTCCCGAACCTACCGTGTGTGCACGTGCACAAACAATATCCTGCCCTCTCTGCGCTTCATACTTATTTTCTTTCATAGCATGTGTCTCTAGTTGAATACATATCTATCTGGTTTGTGTTCCTTGGTTATTTACCTCCCAGAGGGTTGGGATTTTGACATATTCCCAACTATATCACCAGAATGTAAAAAAGTGTCTATTGCATGGAAAATATTCAGTGAGGCCCTGGCTGGGTGGCTCATTTGGTTGGAGCATTGTCCCTTATACCAAAAGTTTGCAAGTTTGATCCCCACCCAGTCAGGGTATATACATGAGGCATTTGATCACTGTTTCTCTCGCACATGGTTTTATCACAATCTCTCTCCCTAAAATCAATAAACATATCCTTGGGTGAGGATTAAAAATAAATACTTGTATATGCACATTATGTCTTTTGTAAGTATTCATAAAAAAATACACAATGGTTGGTTTGACACCTTGTATATTTTACATTACTAGCACTTAGAGAATACAAAGAATTCCATTGTATTGATAGTTCATAAATTATTTAAATTGTCCTGTGTTGACTGACATTTAGATTGTTTTTCATTTTTACCTATTTTGAACAATATGATAATGGATAGTTTTGTATGTATGTACTTTGGTGTCTTTATAGAAAGTTTATTGGATAAATTCATAGCTGTGGAATTATTAGAGCAGCTATCATTTTAAAACTTTTAACATAGACATGTTAAGTTGATTTTAGTTTACATATTATAAAATAAGACATGGCTTGGATAATTTACTCAGCAGCTGTAAATACATAATATCTAAAGAGGCATGCTGTAGCTAGCAGTGACACTTTACATTTTATATACAGCGTTTGACCACTAAGGGTAGTTTTTTGTGCCTAAGATAAATTGTGTGGATTTCTAAAATTGTATTTTTACTAATACAACTCCAGAGAAGTGACAGCCTGTATATCATATATTAAGTCCCCTCTTCTTCAGAACTTGGGCTATTTTTGCCCTTTAAAGCTTATTCTATAAATCACATTGTATAATTTTTAAAATCCCAGTGTCTCCTTTACTCAAAATTAAATGTCTTTTGTTTTTCATGAAAGAAAAATGAAGATATTTGCAGACTTGCAGTTTAGCTCAGCCAGTTTATCTTTTCATCCTACTAGCATTGTCTTACCATCCCTCTCAATCTTATGTGTATTATAAACCTTTTGGTTGAGGAGATGCCTAAAAAGGAAATAATGTTTTCATCATCCTCATAAGAGGGCCTTATGCAAACTGCCCATTTAAAAGTTTGGCTATGGAAGAAGCCTAAATCTTTAAACAAACCAGCAACTGCCCCTTCCAAAAAATGAATATATTTAATTTGGTCCAAAGTTATCAAAATATGTTTACTTATATGATACAAAAGACCTTTTCCTTCTCCATGTTTTATAAGTTTCTATTGATTATTGAAAGAAGTTCATGAGGTAGGATAGAATTACAAAATAGAAAGTATACTTGTTACACTTATGACTTGATCCATTTAACATAAGAAAGTTAAATTCTTCCAAAAAGAGAATATTCCTGCTTGTGATTTTTTGCCTTTATTGTAAACATATGACTTTATGACAGCTTAGAATTTGAGAAATACATCATCAGAATAGAAGGAATTATAATTTATATTGAACATATACAAGTATGCTCAAATATTGCCAGATCCAACCTGTGGAGGAAAATAATTTATTGTGGGTGCAACTTATGGCCCTAACAGCACTTACCTTTGATGGATTCAATCTGTCTGATTCAGCCTGTTTGACCAGACATATATTTGATAAAAATGATACAGCAAACAAACCAACCATTTTTTTTTTGTTTTTGGGGTTTTTGGGGGAGAAAAATAGCACTTTCTAAGTTTAAATATTCTATCTTGAGATTGTTTTCCCCTCCTTTAACAGGACACCTTACTGGAAAACATGAGAGACATTTTTCCATCTCAGGATGCCCGCTTTATCACAACCTTTCAGCTGACGAATGCAAGGTAATTGTGTTCTCATTTATTCAACATGTAGTTATTGAGTGCTTTCTGTTTGCCAGACACTTTGCTAAACATTAGGGATCCACTGTGGACAATGGGCAAGGTTCTCGCTCTTAAATTCTAGAGGGGGTCCTGGCTGGTGTGGCTCAGTGGATTGAGCACTGGCCTGCAAACCAAAAGGCCACTGGTTTGATTCCCAGTCAGGGTACATGCCTGAGTTGCGGGCTAGGTCTCCAGTTGGGAGTGTGTGAGAGACAACCAATCAGTGCATCTCTGACACATTGATGTTTCTCTTCTTCTCTTTCTCCCTTCCTTCCCCTCTCTCTAAAAGTAAATAAAACCTTTTAAAAAAATTGTAGTGGGGGAAACATAAAAAACAACTGTTTTTAAAAACAGTAGACAAAAGAACTAATTGTAGCATGTAAAGTGTGCTTTGAAAGAAATTAACAAGGAGACTATCCGTGGAATATTTGGAACATCACCTTATAGTGCATTATTTTTCATTGAAAGTTAACTTAAAAGACTGCTAGGGATCTTTTTCACTAAGTATTCATTTGCATAAATACATGGTCTCAATATTTATGCATTAGGTTCTCTTCTTATACATCTATTAAGACATTTTGCTTTTAAAAAGTATTTTAGCCTTGGCCAATGTGGCTCCATTGGTTCGAGCATTGTCACATAAACCGAAAGGTCATGGGTTCAGTTCTCAGTCAGGGCACATAGGAGAGGGGACCAATGGTTGTTTCTCACATCGGTGTTTCTCTCCCTCTCTCCCTCCCTCCCTTTCCCTCTCTCTAAAATCAATAAGCATATCTTAGGGTTAGGATTAATTTTTCTTTGTCTCCTTCTGGGGAATACTCTTCCTTTTTGTTACTCTCAGTCACACCTACCCTTGGCTAATTCTTGTTTTAAATTCTTGAAAAATATAGTCTTAAATAACTTTTGTGATTTTAGAATAATGGATTTAGGAGTAGAACCTAAGATCCTATTTTATATGTTTCTGTGTGGGTTGCTGCTACCAAGGATGGAACCAGAAAACTTATCACAGGGAAGCAAGAGTTGAAAATGTTAATTATCGTAAATGGATTGCTTAGGTAGTATTTGTGCAGGTTATCCAAGCTGGTTAAAACAGAGTATTCATTGTTTTTGTGCTTGTTATTTTGTTAATAAGTCCAGGGTCACAGGTTTATTCTTAACTGAGGCAGTTTCATCCTGAGAAAAATTAGATTCCCTAGCTAACATTGCTTCTCCCTGATTCAGAAATTTCTTCTCTAATTTTCAAGCTGACCACAGGGTGGAGGGTTCCTTTATGTGTTCAGCCTTTCAGCAAAGTAGTATACTGTCAATGCTTACGCGGATTTTAAGGTTGAAGACACTTTTATTTCCTTCATTCCAAATCTCTTATGTAAGCAAGGCAGTTTCTTCTGCTCTGTTTAAGAGTTAAGGGGTAGGTCTTCCTGTTATCCTTCCAATTATCTTCCCATTGGTCTGAGACCAGGTCAAAACAGGAGCAGCTCTATCTACCAACATTGGCCTCAAAGCTGAGAAGGCATTATGTGCTCCTTTCTCTGAAAATGGCTGTGATCTCTGGTTTTTGAGAGCTGTCTCCTACCCCTTTCATCTAAATAGAATGATCTGATACTCTCAATGGTTTTACATAAAAGTCTTCTTAAAGTATAACTTAAAATTGTTGACCTGTAGCAATAGGAACAAGTTACCTTAAGCAGTTTATTTTTTAAAAAGAAAAATCAAAATTTCAGTTGTGGAAGAAAATTCTGGTAAAAAAGGAAAGCATTACTTGATCTTTTCCTCTTCTGCTTTTCAAGGGGAGTCAGGCTCAGCATAGTCCCATCTTTACCACTGGAGCATGTGTTTGGAGCATCAGGAGAATTTCTGAGAGATACACATTTTTATTATATATACAATCCCAAATGGAGAGATTAGACTAATTCCTCGCATTTATTAAAAGCTCTAGCATTTTCAGAGTACCTGCATATACATGATTACCCTGAGTTTCCTGGTAAATGATTGCCATCAGTGATATGACCGTGTTTATTCAGTCCTAGATTTCTGTGACTGCCTGTGCCAAACACTGTTGGTATCTAAGGGTTCTGTGAATGAGATAAAAGGCTACCGCATTCAAAGGAGTTTACATTCTCACGGTGGGAGGCAAAATCAACATAAATTAATAAGTGATAAGAATCTCATGTAGTGGTAAATGTAAGAAACAAAAAGACCGAAGATAGAGACAGTGACCGCTTTGGGGGTGTTGGGGGCGGTATGGCTCTTGCTTTTGCTTGGGTTGTTAGGAAGGCCTTTTGGAGGTGCTGGCATTTGATCCGAGCCATGGCTGACCACAAAGAGGCAGTTGTGTCAGGGTCTAGGAGGAGAGATCTACGTAGAAAGGCTGTGAGTTGGGGATAAACCGCTGGGTTTGAGAGACCAAAACTTGGCTGGTGTGGCTGGAGCTTGATGGGAAATGAGGAAGCTGGACCTAGATCATAAAGGACCTGTGGGTCTTGGCACAAGGAGTATGTTTGTATTCTGATGGCTGTGGGAAGCATCGGGAGGGCTTTAGCAGAGGTGTGATGTAACTTCGTAAACCCTTTTCAAAAATCACAGCCTGCCGATGTGCAGAGAATGGACTGGCAGGGGAAGAGTTGACTCAGGATAGTCTAGTTGGAAGGCTGCTCTGAAGTTCAGGCAGTAGATGGTGGCCAGACTTGTGTTGTATCAGTGGAGATAGTAAGAATTGGCTGGATTCACGATGTATTTTGGAGGGGAGCAGCCTAACAGACTTGCTGATGAATTTCATGTGAGGTGTAGGAGAAAAAGAATCAAGTAAAACGTTCAAGTTTTTGACCTGATCACTTGTTTAAAGAGAGTTGCTCTTTATTTGATGTAGGGAAGATTTGGGGTGGAACAGATCTGTGGGAGAATGTCATTCTGTTTTGACCATGCTGAGTTTGAGTGTTGAAGTTGGATAGACAGTTGTCTCTGAGTCCTTACTTTTCAGAAGATGAAACCCAACTGTTGGAGAGCTAATGTGATTTGCTGTACCTACAGAGTTAAGTGTCCCTATAGTCTTGACCCCAGGTATCTTAACATTTTCTTTGTACTTCACTCTGTTCTTGCACTTCCTCACACTGTTTCTTTTTCATTGTACAGTGGAAAGAGTCCAGGCTCAGAGTTGCCAGTTAAACTTTAATGAAATTCTTAGCTTTACCACTACGATTTAGCTGTAATTGTTTGACTTCTCTGATTCTCAGTTAATGGTTGGGAAAACAGATTGTGAAGCTTGCCTTACCTGTATCTTACAGATTTTGTGATAATAAATGTGAAGACCCTTTGAAAGTAAAAGTGCCACATAAATTCAGGGGATTTGTTTGTGTGTTCTTATGCATTAAGTAAACATAGTTGTAGAAGTGGGTGGATTTATTGACGTTGTTGATGGTTGCAGGTGAGAGCACAGAGCCGGGATAAGCAGATAGAAGAAAGGATGCTGTCCCACAGGCAAGATGACAACAACAGGCATGCAACCAGGCATCAGGTACGGCCCTTGTTAAAGCTCTGGCCATTCACAGATTGACAGCCAAGTCTTGGATATCCTCTGCTCGTGACTGTCTTTAGCATTCCATGCCTCTTGTTTTCTGTGGTGTCTAGGTAACTGGTCTTTAGTCAAACTCAGGATCATATTTGTTTTTCAAATAGTAACTTTTCATGAAACAAACACTCCTACATCATAAATGAAGGAATCATGCAATGTATAATAATTGTAATAATAATGTATAGTAGTAAAAGATAATCCTGATTATTTGAAAGATTACACCTGCTGCTCTGTTTCCTTGTTTTGCATCTACTTTTTAACCCATTGCAATTTATCTTCAAACCCTTCCACTCTGTTGGCACGTTTCCAAGATCACCAGCGACTTTTCCTTAGCACTTGACATTTGTTGATGATGTTATTTTTCTTCTACTTCTCTCTTCCTTTGAATCCCAAGATGATGCTTTACCCTAATTCTTCCACCTCTCTGAACATTAATTTCTCGTTCTTCCCCGAATGCCTTTGGTCTTTACTCTTGCGTTTTTCTGCTCCAAACTCTATACCTATACCAAGAAGAAAATGTATTTATCCTTCAAGGCCTTGTGCAACTCTCCGCTATTGTAGAAATTCTTCCCAAAACTTCTACTACAATTAATGAATTTCTTCTTCATGCATTTCCACTGTAATGTTCTCAGAATGTTAGTTTAGCGCTTGTCACATACTGTATATTCATGGTTCATCATATGATGTCTGTTTTTGTGGTTAGGTTATAGCTGGATAGCAGGAAGCATGGCAGTGAGGGAGAGGTTTAGCTTTGGAGCCAGACAGATCTGATTTTGAATACTGTGGTTCTCTAGCAGTGCGGTCTTGGGCAGGTCAGCTGTCTGCCTTAAACTTTATTTCCTTGTTAATAAAAAGGAGCAAATAATACCTATCTGGCAGGGTGGCCATCCAAATCATGCATAATAAGGTACCTATCCCCAGTGCTTGGCAGGTGATAAGCACTCTGTAAGTCGAAGCTACACTTTTTTCATTGTCTGTCTTGGATTCTATTCTTACTCAGTTTTTACATTTTTATTCATTTTTGTGTCAATATTTGGAAAACAGTAAGCTTTCAATAAATCTTACTGATTTGAAATGATCTACATTTTATTCCTTTTGCTTTGGTGGAGACTTCTATCCTTAATTTATGTTTGGGTTAATAGTAAAATAAGTACATTCCTGAACTCATATTAACTAACAGGGTAGTGGTCTAAATGACGAGGACACTTGATTTGGAATTTTTAAATTGCTAACAGTTTTCACAGGGCGGTTGTAACACATCTGACATCCCCTGCCCTCATTTTTTTGTTACTTTCATTTTACAGCTAATTGCACAATGAACTTTCTAGCTAGCTTATCAGTTGTCTTCCTTTTTCCTTTTAGGCACCAACAGAGAGGCAGCTGCGATATAAGGAAAAAGTTGCTGAACTCAGGAAGAAAAGAAATTCTGGGCTAAGCAAAGAACAGAAAGAGAAATATATGGTGAGAAAAAGTTAAATGTTTTAGTAGCATGAACTCCTTTTGGTTTCTAAGCTTCTGTCTTTAGATTTGCTGTTCGGTGTTCTCTGTAAGTAGGACTCTTCTCTAGCAGTTAGAGTTTACACCCAAACCAGGATGCAAAGAGTGGAAACCAGAGGTCTTCCAAAAACAAAATACTTTTAGAATTTTGATGGAAAAAAAGTTCAGTCCTCTAGTTGTTTGTAAACTTTAGCTTTAAAGGGTTAAATTTACCCATGGAAACAAATACCACAATGTCTTTGTAAGGAAAAATATTCAAGTTAAGCTGTAGTGCACTTATTTTGATGAAAAAATAAAATTCCTACATAATGTATACAGTGATATAGTTTATAAATCTTTTCGTGGTATTTTAAAGTCTTCTGTTCTAGTTTTAAAATTAATGTACATTTGCAATAGAAAATATAGAACAATTAAGAAAAGTATACAGAAATACACGTTAATCCTGCTGCCTAAAAATAACCTTAGTTAGCATTTTGGGATGTACCCTAGTTTTTTACATAATGCCTTATTTACATCATTTGGTTATTACTAAAGTACAGCTTCGAAGTCTGTTTTCACTTAATATCTTGAACTAATTTCTTCAGTTTGTTAAAAATTCTTCAAAAATTTTTGCATAAATTTAATTTTAAGTGAAGATTTACTTTATTATAAACCTATTAACAAATGCATACTGTCGAAAATGCCAAAAATATAAGGAAGAAAAATTCCAATAAAAATTACTCTCCAAGATACTGTATAAATCACTGTAAACATTTTGGCATGTGATCACTCAGTCTTTTTCTGAGGTGCGTTTTTGTTTTTTATTGTTTCATTGGAGTTGGAAGTCATTAGATTATTAGAAGTATGGTTTGTGACTAACTTAGGCAGTCGGCATGGCTCCCCTAAGACAAAAATATGCCAAACGATGTGTTTACTTTTTTGGTAGTCATCGCTGTCTTGAAAGTGACTTTATGGATAAATGGAGATGGGCCAGTGTGAGATGAGTACGGGTTGTCGGGTGACTGTGTAGCTAAACACCCACATCAGACTGTACGGGGTTTGTAAACACAGTGGAAGGGCCCTAGGGTTCAAGGTTATATTCTTCTCTCTGTCTTGTTAACTGTTTTTATCTACAAATTGGGCAGAGATGTAATGATATCGTAACATGTTAATACCATTATGTGCTTGTGCTAGGCACAGTGTTTCTGTTGCTCCCATAATGTTTGTAGAAAGATGGATGGTGTTTCACCTATTTTATGGATGGGAAACAGGTTGAGAGAGGTAATTTGCCCAGAATCATACCGGTAGAAAGAATGTCTGATGTAAAAACTCCTGAAATTTATCTTACAAACATCTGTTTTCCAGTAGTTTGAGTGGTTATTTGGACCCAACCTTCCTCGTGAAAATACCGGATGGTATTTTTTTTGAAGCTTTAAAAAGAAAGTTTACCATTTATAAGAACTTTTAGGGTAGGTAAAACTAATCTATAGTGATAGGGGAAAAAAAGTTCCTGGAACTGGATGAAATATAAGTAGTACTTAGAACCTGAATAATAGATGGCAGAGTCCACATTCAAAACAATAATCCATCAGATGGGCCCAGGTTAACCATCAGAAATTTTACTAGGTGTAAAGGTACTGGTGAATGGTTTCTTCATGTGCTAATGTACGAATGAACTCTATAATGTTATTCCTGGGATGGGCCATTCACTCCACCTAACTACCTTTATCTTCTATTCAGTGTGTGGGAGGTGGAGTCTGATGGAGTGGGAAGGGCTAGAATCAAAGGTTTAAAAGGGAAATTTCCTTTGTGGAATTTCTTTCCTGTGAAAGTATACTTGCAGTGAGTGATGGTAAGATTTGATAGTTATTTAAAACTGGATTATTTTTATGCTTTTAATTTTCTGTGACTCTTCTCTCTTCTGTTCTTGCTTAGTATTTACTAAAATGTTTTTCAAGGAGGTGAGTGTGTTTTTCATTTGCACTTGGGCTGGAGTTCTAAAGTGAGAGCGTTGCAATGCCTTCAGCGGACAGTGTAAGAATGCAGCGATTCAAAGGAAAGAATTTACAAAAGGCTTTTCGTCCAACTGCCCCTTCCTATGCAGATTTTCCTTTCAGTCTAAAATCTTAGACTTTAGGCTTAAAAATTTGTTTTTTTGTTTTGTATTGTTTTTAGACAGGAGAGTATGTACCAAGGTTTCTTCCAGATCTCAGGATTCTAGGAATCTGTAGTGCCTTTGGGTTTGTTATATTTTATTTATTTGTACTGTTGTGCACATTTTCAGGCGGGGAAATGGACGCGTAGCGTTCTGACCCCTGAGGTGCTTATTCAGAGGTCCAGAAGGATGAAACTCCCTTTTGGGGAGGTTGTAAGAGCATTTCTTTGCAGATTCACCAGGGTGGGCAATTGGTGTCTTCTGGCATTAACCCGCCTGATCAGTAGTACGTCTGTTCCAAATCTATACAACACACAAGTGCCTAGTGTATTGTCGGGCATATAACAGGCACCAAAAAATTGCTTGACCCTCTGGTTGGCATCGATTGAAATGATGTCCTTAGAAGTGGAGAGTGTCATGCTCTGGTTATTTTTCTAGGAACATAGGCAGACCTATGGGAACACGCGGGAACCTCTTTTGGAAAACCTGACGAGCGAGTATGACTTGGATCTTTTCCGAAGAGCACAAGCCCGGGCTTCGGAGGATTTGGTGAGTGTTAAAGCCTCCAGCTGAAGACCACTGTGCCGAGCACTTAGAACTGCCAAGAAAAATGATTAGCGTTCGCTCGGTGGGAATTAAGTGTTCCTTGCTACTTGAATCTCTTTCCCCTTCCCCCCGCCATCCTTGTTTGAGACTGTCTCCCTTCCCATTCATATTTAAAATTAATTACCCCTCCTCCTTTCCCTCAGCCCTTAGACTTTTTTCCCTCCACTTCAATTCCTGGAAGGACCTGTTTGGGGATGGCTAGCCGGATGAAACAATAGGTGCCCCTTTGTCTCAGTTGAGTAATTTGCAATTCTGAGAACCTGTAGACTAGGGAATACCCCCTGTTGTTCTGTTAACCCAAACAGGAACTCCCCTTTGCAGGGTTGCCTCAGCCCTCCAATGCAGCTATAAAAGAATGCAAAGAATAGTGAAGAGGAGTGATGGGAAAGGCTGTGTCAGATATTTAGAATGAATGTTTGACACATCCAAGTTTTACATAATAAGTTGGTTTTCTGATTTTTATTTACAGTTCGTTAACATTTAGTTTTGATACTCTAGGCAAAATGTTTTTTCAACAAGTATGCTTACTGAAAATTGTGTTTCCTTAAACGTATTCATGGGATCTCTGTAAAGTGAATCTCTTTCTCCCTTTAAATTGTATTGAGTACTTACTTTGTTTAAAAACCCTCAAATAGGCTTGTTGAAAGTTTTGGAGGCATCAGGGCTTGCTTGCTGTCTTTCCCGTGATGGGCGGCTACTGCTGGTTCTCTCTACTCCGTATACTCTGTATACTTTCATGTATACTCCGGAGCCAGACCCGTTCCTGGGCTAACCCTTCTCAGTGCTTCACCTAGTTATGCTTAAAATTTTTTTCTAAAGGACCTAGGTTGAGAGGGGGGCTATATATCATGGAGATCTATGTAGCTCTATAAAAGTTTCTGGGAATAGGTAAAGCACCTTCTAGCTAATACTTTCTGTTTAGTTTTAGAATGTTTTATAAAGGTGGGGAGTTTGTGTTTGTGGTAGATTGCCTTTTGTAATCCAGTTTCGTTCAGGCTGACAAAAACAGAATTTTACCGCAGAGACTTGTGGTGTTCAAGAGATGAGACCCTAAGTGTGGCAGGTAGAAGAAAAAGCCATTCTTTACTGAGCCCTGTAGTGAGCCTTCCTGAGTATCCATGTCCATGTAGCCCTCTTCGGTTTCTCATGAGGTTAGAAGCCAAGCGTGTCCTTTTTAAAAATGTTTTCATAGCCTAGTATGGTGACATGCACACAAACTTACAAAAACAAAGATGATTATAGTTCATACTTGAATGACTTGGGTTTGAATTGCACAGGTTCACTTAAACATGGATGTTTTTCAGTAAATACTGCGAATGTGTTTTTTTCTTGTCTCTAGCTTATGTTATTGTAAGACTGCAGTATATAACATACAGAATATGTGTTAATAGACTGTTTGTTATCCATAAGGCTTCCGGTCAACAATAGGCTATTAGTATTTAAATTTTGGCAGAGTCAAAAGTTAATGTGCTGATTTTCTGCTGCATGGGGGGGTGGCGAGACTCGGCTCAACTTGGCTCCGCTCCGCTCGGGTCAGGCTCAGCAAGGCACCTCTCTCACCACATTGTTCAAGTGTGAACTGTCATTCTAATCCTCCGTTGACTTTTGATTTCTTCTCTACAATAGGAGAAGTTAAGGCTGCAAGGCCAAATCACAGAGGGAAGCAACATGATTAAAACAATTGCTTTTGGTCGCTATGAGCTTGATACTTGGTACCATTCTCCCTATCCTGAAGAATATGCACGACTGGGACGTCTCTATATGTGTGAATTTTGTTTAAAGTACATGAAGAGCCAAACGATTCTCCGCCGACACATGGTAGGTTGTTTGGGGTCCCGTGCCCATGGTTGCAGTAAGCTATAGGACCTCTTAAATTTTGGCATCAATCTGGATAACATTTATCCAAGCATCTCTCAGTCGTCAACAGTAATGGGATGAAGACATAGGACGTTGAAAGTCACGTTTCAGGGTGGTGGCCTGCAGTCTGTGTCGTGGCCGGTACTGGGTGGCACCTAAAGCAGCTGATGGCCCTGAGCCACGTTTCTTGCTGCCTGGTATTTTCTGTTTCTTCCTTTGGATATGAATTACCTCTGCCCTTAGTTTTTTGGTATCCCAGATTAGATGAAAATAAATAGACTTCATTAACAGAATGGGTCCTTTGGTGCCTTCTCAAGTTCAGTGCTTTTTGGTTTTATTGTCGACAAATAGGCTTACTAGATATTTGTATCTTTTAGCCACCTTTCTTTCCCTCATTGTGGAATAAAAAGTCTCTTTTTTAAAAAAAGTTACTTTTAGAGAAAGGAGGGGAGAAAGAGGGAGAGAAACATCCATGCGTGGTTGCCTCTGGAGCGCCCGCAACTGGGGACCTGGCCCACAACCCAGGCATGTGCTCTGACTGGGACTCAAACCGGCGACCTTTCAGTTCGCAGGCTGGTGCTCAATCCACTGAGCCACACCAGCCAGAGCAAGTACTCTGAATTTTTGAGGATCAACTGTATTATATGAGTTAAAAAACCAAATTTTAGGAAATAAAAATCTGTTTTAATCCATACTTATTATTCCTATTGCTTCAGGCGTAATCGCTGAAATGGGCCTTCTCTGGCCATAGAGCTAACGATTTGGCTTCTGTTTCTAAACAAGATTGTTGTGTTAGTTTAGCTATTGTTGGGAAAAGCCACATGACTAAAGATCTGGTGGTAGGTTCATACTACAGACTGAGCTTTCTTGAAATCCTAGTTAATATTTGGATTTACGTGTGACAGATTAGGTCATGATTCTTGATTTGATCAAAAAGCACAATAAAATTTAATAGAAAATGCTCTGGATATATACATATGCTTTTGAAATCTATTTACATAAAAGCTTTAAAGAGTTCGTGTATTTATAGCAGCAATTTTCAACCAGTGTGTTGCAAGAATTTTTTAAAACATGCAATACCTGACTATTTAGTTAGGGGCATTGACTTCTTTTCCCTTAGATTGTCTAATTTAAAAAAAAAAGAAATGAGAACAGCCAACACAACAGTAGTCGTCCGTAGTGAATGCCCTGTCTTGAACCATAAATATACAGGTCATATAATAGAGCTGCATCTTACTGGTTACGTCACATAGTGTTGTACCTGCTTGGTTAATTCTTGGTACCAGAAATCCTTACATAGATGTATGGGTACCTGATTTTTTAAAAAGTCACTTCGGTGCAAAAAGGGATAATTATTATTTTTATTTTTGTGCAGTCAATCGAAATTATACCTGTTCTTTTGTCAGATTGACAAAAATATATATTTGTGTGCCACAGAACTTTAGTAATTAGTTTATGTGTGTCGTGAGATGAAAAAGGTTGAAAATCACTAGTTTACAGCAATGACTGACTGGCTACTTTAAATCTATTAGCAATTGAGAGTAAGGAAAGGGGTATGTTGTGCCCCCTTGTGGCCAAGTGCCCTTAGGGCGCTGCTGGCCCCACTCAAGTCCCAAGCTTCCTGCTCAGCCAGGCCGCCTTGCCTTCCCCCAACCCTTCCTCTTTTTTTTTCCCCTCCCACAGAAGGACTTGCTCCTATTTTCTTATATAACAAAGGGGACACTTGGGGGCAACCAGAGAAGTTAACTGGTAAAGGTGAGAATAAAGTACTCCTATCTTTACTTAGCAACTCTAAGCTGCTTGAAATAAGCTGCTTAAGAATTTCCTGTTGTCACAGGCATTTTCTAATAAGCAAGGGTATTTTTTGTTTACCTGGCTTTTACGTAGTAGATGGTTTTAATCTTCTGGATTGAAACAATGCCAGAATATAATCCAGAAAACTTGTTCCAAACTGCTAGAAAATATCGTAAATATATTACAGTGATTTAGAAGCCTTAAGTTGTTTTACTAAAAAAAAAAAACAACCCGTCTTGCTGCATGTTTTCAAGTGTGTGTCCAGCTGTCATCTCGGCTGACTAAATTTGACCCGCGATTCTTTTCCCCTTTTGCACAGCAATCTTGTTGGGAAGGTTTGTTTCCCTGATGTGAATTCCATTCTCTTGCAGGCTAAA
Organism: Mormoops blainvillei; assembly: GCA_004026545.1. Classification (NCBI taxonomy): domain Eukaryota; kingdom Metazoa; phylum Chordata; class Mammalia; order Chiroptera; family Mormoopidae; genus Mormoops; species Mormoops blainvillei. Next base: position 14,612 of record PVJD01001731.1, on the reverse strand, counting down.
TGTGTGTGGAAACACCCACCCGGCGATGAGATATACCGCAAAGGCTCAATATCCGTGTTTGAAGTGGATGGCAAGAAAAACAAGGTAAAAAGTGGTGAACTAGGAAAGAGGGTTGGCAGTGTTATACACTGACGGGTTTCAGAGGGAATTCGTTTTGTGTCCATCTCACCTTGTAAAGAAGGTAGAATTCTTCTCTCGGCCGAAATACACAATTCCTGCTTCATTAACAGTAATGATATGATCTTTAACTTTATCTCGTATGGTCGGAATCACTGGCCTACACATGAACCCTCTTTTTTTTCTGCTTGTAGATCTACTGCCAAAACCTGTGCCTGTTGGCCAAGCTTTTTCTGGACCACAAGACATTATATTATGATGTGGAGCCCTTCCTGTTCTATGTTATGACAGAAGCAGACAACACTGGCTGTCACCTGATTGGGTATTTTTCCAAGGTCAGCAGGATCCGGGCATTAAGAAGCTAATGGTCAGAGCAGGGTGATTGATACTGGCTCATGAGAACTCAGGTCCCTGACAGGAAAATGCAGTATCTGGACAATGAAGATAGCCCTTCCCTTTAAAAGGAAAAAAAAAAAAGGAAAATCTATATCAAAGATTGTTTGATGAAAATGTGCCATTCTTTATTAAAAGCTTCTGGTTTCTTCATTTCTGGATTGTGGGTTGGAGCTGCCTATTAATTACTAGCCAGTGCCGTGCCGTCTAACCCACAAGCCCACATCTTGTAGTCAGGCCAGCTCTTCTGGCTCAGCCCTCTTCTCTGTTATTAGCTCAGGACCAGGCATATATTCCTTTTACCTTTTTTTTTTTTTTTAAGCTGGGTTCTTTCCACGATAATGCCTCAGCACCTTTAAAGACTCAAGGCCAGATTGTGCTGTGACTTTTTAATATAACAACTTTATTGAACTATAATTCCCATACCATACAGTTCACTCATTTAAAGTGTACAGTGGTTTTTAGCGTGGTCACAGAGTTGTACAACTGCTGATCACCGATCATCATCCGTTACCTCGATGAGAAAACCTGTACCTGAAGGCAGCACTCCCCCATTTCCATTTGACCCCACCCAGCCCTTCTGTTCTATAAATTTGCCTGTTCTGGACATTTCGTATCATTGGACTCACACAATATGACATTTAATTGTTTTTGACCTTCCAGAATGGGGACTTACTGTTTCAGATCCCTCCCTTCTCTGGGAGCACCCCCGCTTTTGAAAAATTGCTTTTAAAGAGGGCTGCTCTAGACTGTAATCTAACCCTTTTTTCCCTCCTCTGTGACTGTAAAGAACCCAGAGTCAGCCCCCTTAAAATGAGACTGGAGGTCTCAGAGCTACGGAGACCCTGGGATTAATGGCTCTGACCATCATAAAGGGTGTATAACAGCTGTGAACTGGACAGCCACTCCCAGGACTGGTTAGCCAGATGCTTTACAAGTAGCCTTATTTTGTATCTGTAGGACTGCTGACACCGTTGGTTCCAAACCCGCATGACCTGTTTATCTGTTTGTTCTTGATTTTAGGAGAAGAATTCATTCCTCAACTATAACGTATCCTGTATCCTTACCATGCCTCAGTACATGAGACAGGGCTATGGCAAGATGCTCATTGATTTCAGTAAGTGGAACTGCTCAGCTCCACATGGCAGGGACCACGTGGATGTTGTTGCCTTTTTGTCCTACGGTCTTTACAATTTCTGGCTTTTGGCTGGTTTATCTGATATAAAGCGAGTAAATGGGCAAAACCTAAACATCGGTTGGCCCGATGCACACTGAATCCTCAGTGATTGTAAGACCTTCAGCGATACAGAGGAGAGTAAAGTAAGCTTGTTAGGGTTGTCCCAGTCTGAGGCCTGTGAACAGCACACACATGCCTGAGGCTTCAGATCTCTTCGCGGATGTTAAGGATTTCAGTTTTGTGAGGACTTTTCTGGAGGCAGCCAGGATACCTGCTAAAAGGCTTCGGGCCTCATTAATTGTGGCTTCTGAATTTGGGAATTTGCCTGCTCACTAGCATTTTATTTGTAACCCCAAAATCAGTACTCTTGACACTTGCTGTCATTCGTGGATGTGTGCACAGCAGCAGAAAATAAGTCACCACACATTGCCAGCAGAGGTCAAACTAGGTGCCTTGTTTCAGCTCTCGTAGTATAAACAAGTGTCCCTTCGCATGGCCTATAAGTGCCATGTTTTTCATATTTTTGTGCTTTTTGTGGCTGATTTTAAATGGTCCCTAAGTATAGTGCTAAAATACTGTCTTGAAAGGCTTTGATGTGCTTTACAGAGAGAAACTGTTAGGCTTCATTCAGGATAGGGTATTGTGTTATTAGCTGTGAAATCAATATTACTGTGTGAACAATAAATATTAAACAAGGTGTTGTTAAACAGAAATATATAAACAAGGTTACATATTGATTGGTTGACGAAACTCTGACCGGAAGCTTGCAGGAACCTATTTCCCTAGGAGTAATGGTTTATTATTCACTGATTTAGTATTTGCAGTGACTTTATAGAACAGAACTACAGTAAGTAGTAAGAATCAACTGTATTATGTTCACTGTTGCTCAACATATTTTAGTCAAAGTTAGAATTCTTAAAATTCTGAGGGGAGATTGCGTGTCTGTAATAGGTAACGGCTATTTTATAAACTTGATTTTGTGGAAATTTTGAAACATACAAAAGTAGAATGATAGTATAATAAAACTTCCTTAATGGTTACCATTTTATGGCCAATCTTGTTTTACCTGTAGTCCCACCCTCAATTATTTTAATATTGCTGGAAGATATGATCTCTTACACCTAAAAAGCACCAAAAATGTTTTGTTTTGTTTTTAAGGTTTTATTTATTTATTTTTAGAGAGAGAGTAAGGGAGGGAGAAGGAAAGAAACATCAATCGGTTGCCCCTTACATACCCCCAACTGGCAATCTGGCCCGCAACCCAGGCATGTGCCCTGACAGGGAATCGAACTGGCAACCTTCCGGTTCACAAACTGGCACTCAGTCCATTGAGCCACACCAGCCAGGGCCAAAAATGTTCTTAATATAATAAATTATAGTATTCATGTTACCCTAATACTGTGATTTTGTTCTTTAGGAAAAAATATTACTTTTACTCAGATTCATATAGAATTGATATATTGGAATTGATAGATGTAGCTTGTAAAACATTTTTAATCTGAAAGTTCCTACTCCATCTTTTTTTTTCTTTGCTATTTATTTGTTGAAGAAAGCAGGTTAGTTTTCCAGTAGTTTCCCAGACTGAATTTCGCTGACTGTATCCCCGTAGTGTTGAATGGTAAATATTTAGATGTTAGAACTAGAGGATTCTTGAGATTTGGGTCCCCCAGACTACTTCATAGGTGGTACTGAGATAATCTGTTCTTTATTTTTTCCCCTTTGTAAAGCAGCTTTATTGAGGTGTAATTTACATACCACAGATTCATCCATTTTAAAAATTGTACACTTTAGTGATTTACTACATTTAAAGAGTTGTGGAATCATCCTCACAGTCCAGGTTTAGATTTTCATCTTCCCCTCCAAAGAACTCATACTTACCAGCAGTAATTAATTCCCCATTTCCCCCATCTCCCCCCTTCTAGGCATCTACTAACCTACTTTTTAAAAAATACTTTAAAATTTTTTTCCAATTACAGTTGATGTTAGTTTCAGGTGTACAACATAGCATGAGACGTTTATATAACTTATGAAGTGATCATCCCAGTAAGTCTGGTACCCACCTGATACTATACATAGTGTTACAATGTTACTGACTAATCTACTTTTTGTCTCCATTAATTTTCCCATTCTGGACACTTCCTGTAAATGGAAGCATACAGCATGTGCCCTCATCTGTGTGGCTTCTTTCACGTAGCATAAGGTTTTCAAGGTTCATCCATGTTGTAGCATGTATCAGTACTTGTTGCAAAGGCTGTCTTCATAGCATTGAAAGGGGAAGCATGAATGACTGATGATGAGACATCTCTCAGCTCTTCATCTTTAGGAGTTTGTCATTGAAAATCTTTTTAAGGTAATTGGATTATGGATTACATTAGATCCAGGACTACTGGATCTTCAGAAAAATTCATCAGGTCCTTCACCAGTTCATTGAAGGGTATGATGGGGATCTGTATAATGTGTGAACGTCCAGGTGGAAGAGCACTGGGCAGGGTTTGAGGAAAGGGTGCAGTTCCCGTGCCCTCGCCAGGCTCTCTTTGTGTCTCCACTTGTTCACCAACCCCGAGGCTCTGATGATTTATTTTTAAAGTTCAAAACTTAACAAGTAAAAGCTATATATAATGAAATGGCTTCCCAGCCCTGTTCCCAACACACAGTTACACATAACAATTGCTATTAAAGTTTCTGTTGAAGGCTTCCAGAGTTTCAGAACGTCTATTATAAATGCAAATACATATCCTCCCCCTTTTGCTTATACAAAGACAGCGTATTCTACGACAGCTACATAGTATTCCATTGAATGAATAAAATTGACTGAACCCTAATCGATACTGCAAAGTACTATACATTTAACACCTTCTTCCATATTGGCACGTTGTTCTTTTCTATTAGGATGAGGTACAGTGTTGCTAAAAAAAAAGTCTGTGTGTTTGTTCCGTTGCAGGTTACTTGCTTTCCAAAGTGGAAGAAAAAGTTGGTTCCCCAGAACGTCCACTCTCAGACCTGGGGCTTATAAGCTATCGCAGTTACTGGAAAGAAGTGCTTCTTCGTTACCTGCATAATTTCCAAGGCAAAGAGATTTCTATCAAAGGTTAGCTTTTGACTCTAGAATGGTTGTTATCCAAGATGTTAACATCACTGGATACTTTGACTTTTCTCCTTGCCTTAGGGTTTGCTTCCCTAACCCTGTTCATACTTTGTAATCTGCCAAGATAATGCCCCATTCTATGTTTTATCTGAACATGACAGGAGGCCAACTGAATATGGGTCGCTGCAGAGACCCTTAACCCTGCCTAAGAATTCCAGAGCACTTGGCTCTTGGGACTGGTTATATGATTCGGTTTCTCAGATCTCAGGTTGTGCTAACATTTAATTCTGGTTTTTTGTTTGTTTGTTTTTTGAGATTTTATTTTTAACATTTTAATTTTTAACAAAAGTTTGAAGTCTTTTGGCACATACAGGAGCTTCTAAAACATCCCTGTATATTTATGCAAAGGTAGAAGAATTTAATGATACGCCTTTGATCTTGATTTCTGTAACGGCCAAGAGTGGTTTCTTCTGCTGTAATAACCATCTTCTGTAGTTATTTGGACTGGTCAAATGAATGCTTCGTAAACCTTTTCTGAGCAGGTTGAGCTGAGTATCAAAGGCTCCAACCATTTGGAGTTCATTTGGATGTCCTGTAAGGGAGGGAGCGGGGGGGAGCCTGGTAAGAGAGTCTGTACTTTGACCAGGTTCTTAGTACCTCTTTCTTTCAGAAATTAGCCAGGAGACAGCTGTGAATCCTGTGGACATTGTCAGCACTCTGCAGGCCCTTCAGATGCTCAAGTATTGGAAAGGAAAACACCTAGTTTTAAAGAGACAGGTAAAGTTTTTGTCAGCTGCTTGCTCATTGCTGAATGTCCCTTGAGGCCTAGCAGAGCAAAGTGGGGCCTTAATACCCTAAAGGTTAAACTTCTCTTCTTAAAGGAGTTTGCTTCCCTTACGGGAGTCCGTGCTCCTTTCTACATGGTGTCATTTCCTTAGTGTGCGGTGATGCCTCTGTTAGGCTTATCTCCTGCCTTATCGTTATCAGAAGCTTTGGGTAAGCTCCTGTCTCATTTGTATGACACACGTTAAATAGCTCTAGTTAAGCAGCTGTACACTGTACGGCACTTCTGTCATTCAATGATTTTCTCAGATTGCAGAAAATTGCCCATCTGTAGAGGGGAATAAACTCTAGCCTTGTGGAAGTGGTTTTAAATTCCTTTAAGAAATGCCATCTCAAACACATCTAAAATTATTTTATAGTTGGCTCATGCTTATCATTAGGGAAGATGAATAATGATTTCAGGTCTTATTAAGGGCATAGTAGAAAGAAATGGATTTGTAAGTCAAAGATTTTTTTTTTAAAGATTTTATTCATTTATTTTTAGACAGGGGGAGGGAGGAAGAAAGAGAGGGAAAGAAACATCAGTGTGTGGTTGCCTCTCACCTGCCCCCTATAGGGGACCTGGCCCACAACCCAGGCATGTGCCCTGACTAGGAATCAAACCAGCGACCCTTTGATTCATAGGCTGGTGCTCAATCCACTGAACCACACCAGCCAGGGCTAGTTTTTTTACGCCTTAGTACAGAATTAAACTTTTGGTGATTCCTTCTTTGCTAACAATCATTTTGGAATTCATATATAAAGCCATTTTAGTTGAATGCGTATAATAATTTTTCCCATTTTTCTCCTCTAGGACCTGATTGATGAGTGGATAGCCAAAGAGGCCAAGAGATCCAACTCCAATAAAACCATGGATCCCAGCTGTTTAAAATGGACCCCTCCCAAGGGCACTTAAAGTGACCTGTTACTCTGAGCCAGCGAACCCCAGCAGTAGGAATCCGTACCCTAGGGATCTGTCTGTCATTTCTGTTGCTCTTGTGATTGGCAAGTACAGTATCCTTTGGGAAGGCCATCCCCCTCAGGACTGTCCTGGCTCCGACCTTCGTGTACACTGCAGACGCTGGTTCTGAGGAACTGTTGTTTCGGCCTCAGTGAGGTTGCCCGGATGGGATCTATATTAGACTTGAGTGCAGGTCCCTCGTAGCACTGACCCAAGGTGTTCTGTTTGGTACTGTACCTGTCCAGTCACCGGTTCTTTCCTCATGTTCTCTTACCCCATGAGGTTGTGTTGTGTCTTCTAAACTTTGTAATAGTGCTTTTTGCCGCCTGGTTGCCAGACCTCCAAATAATAGTTGCCACTGCCGGGACCTTTCCAGTTATTCCTTACATATGTGTTTCAGACGGGCAGGGAAGAGGTAACACTTCTGAGTGTGTGTGTGCTGGGAGGGGTCTCGTCCCTTTGGATTTCATCTCACTTTAAATATTTTCCTCCATTTATTTTTGGAAAGACCTGTTTTGGTCAGTATCGGGCTGACCAGAGTCAAATACTTTGGAAGCCCCATCCTGGGATTAGTCTTGGTAACAGCACATCATCTCTCTGAATGAGATAGAGAAGTACGAGGTGGTGATTCCATGATTTGTGTTACGTTCACCCGTGGGCCGTGTCTTGGTGGAAGGGAATGAATACTTTTTGGCGCACCAGCAGGTGCCCAGCAGTAAATGTTTTCTTCCCTTCCCACTTCCTGCCCCTTTTTGTTTGCAGGTGCCAAAGTAATTTCCAGTTAGTTCTCCCTTTCATGCTGCATGTTAACTGGTTCATTAACTGCAGAGACCTTTTCACCAGTACCAGCCTGATAGAGCACACCTGTACTTCCACATAAGTCGCACTGATTTTGTCTGAACATCCTCAGAGAGGTAGAAACTGACAGGAAAGTATCTCAGCCCATGACTGAGCGAGGCAGGCAGAATGGCCACCCCACCAAGGTTTGCTTCTCTCTTCGACAGTGCCTCGCCCTCTCTCTAGGACTAAAGCGCTCATGCCCTTCCAAGAACTCCTCCTCCATTTCCTCTGTGGGATTTGCCACCATCCCCCTGTTCTCTGGTCTCCTATTTTTGGTATTTAAGTGAAGGAAGAGATGCTCCCTCTAATTTTGCTCCGGCCCATTATAACCTGCTATCTTGGGGCAGCTTTTGATGTATGACATGTCACCCTTCCCAACTTGGTCGCCTACAACACTGCTGTCTTCATGTGGAGCCCTCACCACAATCCCGACTCTGGTCATTTGTGCCTTTTCTCTTGTCATCTCTGTACACTACTTATATTCACTGTGGGTTGGGGGGGAGCTAATTTTAAGCATGTTCAGTGGCAGCTCCCTGCCGGTTTCAGTGTCACTTAAAATTTATCCAAAAGCAATTTCACTGGGGGGTTTTCTTAAGGGGTAAAGGCCTTTTACAGAAGCTAACCCTTCCCCACGTGGTAGAATGTGCTGTTCTGTATCTACTCCTCAATAAAGCATGTTCTCTGCTCAAGTCTGTTTCACTCAGAAGTTCTTATTTATTATGAAAATGGTGCAGCTGACCTACTACTAATAGGAAACGCACTTGGGATCCGTTTTCCCTAGCAGTAAACTATCTGTTGAGGGATGTGGTTTGTGGCTGTGGGGCCTTTTTTTCTCCGATGCGGGCAACCCGTAGAGGGTGTGTTTACTCTGAATTCGTCTAGGTGGTGGAATAAATTCTTCCTCATTTTGGTTCCACAAGGACTAGTCAGTATTCTTCACTCTTTGAGTTCACTCTCTGATTTCAAGGGCAGAGGAACCAGCAGGAAGTTAGGGTAGGTGGGGTACAATCGATACTTGTGGGACAGTAGAAACAAGTGTAGCCCTTATCTCCAAGCTCATTAGCCAATAGTGAGCTGTACCACCTAATCATTGGCTCTGTCAGGTTGCGTGGTTTCTGAAAGTAGCTATATTTTCCTGTCGCATTTACCCAGTGCAGGTAAAGGGAGGTCGGGCACATCTCTATGATGGAAAGGAGGGGGATGGAAATTGTATTTGCTCGGATGGCTTTGCTTACCATGGCCAGTAGTAGTGAGAAGACTCTACCCCTGCGGGCATACTAAGGGTCCTCCTTTTCAAGGATAAGAGTCCTGCGTGTCACTTACGGGGGTTGGGGGACAGCATGAAGAGAAGCTTAAAGGTTTTGTAAAAGGACCTTAGCATTTACCTTAGAATGATGTGTGCCCAATGCTCCCTGTTCTAGATATTTGTATCAAAGGGGAATTAGACGCTCGCATTTTGAAAACATTGAAGTAGGTAAAAATTGACAGAATGGGATGCTGAGCGGTCAAGGCACTTGAAGGTTTTTGCACAGATGGGTCCCCAACCTCTACTGATTGCCTCCCTTCCTCTCACCAAAAAATACAGTTCACCACTTAACATCATCAATAGGTTCTGTGATTTTTAGTGAAATGATGTTTAACAAAACCAGTTTCCATAGGTTTACTGATAATAAACAAGGTAAAACTCCTGTGGCATCTCATCAACTTGAAATAAAATGGAATGAAACGACCCTGGCTGGTGTTGGCTCAGTGGATTGAGTGCCAGCCTATGAACCGAAGGGTCGCTGGTTTGATTCTCAGGCAGGGCACATACATGGGTTGCAAGGCCAGGTCCCCAGTAGAGGGGGTGTGAGAGGCAACCAACTGCTGTTTCTGTCCCTCTTTCTCCCTCCTTTCCCCTCAGAAAAATAAAATTAAAAGAAAAATGGAATGAAATGATGTTATTCAAGGATCTGCTGTAAAAGGAAGATTTCTCTGGTTTAAATCACAGGTAAGGAACAGTGTTATAGTTTCTTCTCAGCTTTCAGTAAGACTCTCCCCGACTCCTGTTTTATCTGCACAAAAGCAGCTCAACTCCTTCATCAGAAGAGCCAAGTCTGGAGTTATCCTTGGATTTAACTCCTGAAACCCTCTGAATGAAAGCACTGTATGTCTGGAGGAGGAAGAGACCCCTATCAGGTGCCTGTTGCCTTCTCTGTGCTTGGCACTGTGCCGGCATCGTCACACTGCCTCAGCTGACCCTCTGCCAGCCCTGTGCAGTAGAAGTTCACACTGGTTTTGCAGAAGGAAATCTGGAACCCAAGGGGACATGGCAACGACACCAGAAATCTGTTTTGGTCTTAAGTTGCGAACCCACGGCCTCGCCTCTACCATTTGTTTCCTCAGCTTCCTTGATTCTTCAGTGATTAAATCATCCTCTCCTGGGTATATTCCCTTGCTGTACCCACAGGGTCCCATGCTTCCAGTGGCTTCCACTTCAAGAAAAATGAAATTGGTGAAGACTTTCTGACAAACTGATATTAGTTGATTCTATAAGCAGCATTTGGGGGCCAGAGATTTCAACGAGGAAGTAAAAGCTGTGCCGCAATCTGGCTCTGCTTTGATTTAAGAATAAACTTTAGTTAGCACTGTCCCTTTACTTACATGGTTTCCTTCAGTCCTCACCACTCCACCACTGTGAGGTGGGTACTTTTTTAAAATTGATTTTTTAGGGAGAGGGGAAGAGAGAAACATCCATTTGTTGTTCCACTTATTTATGCGTTCACTGTCTCTTGTATGTGCCCTGCCTGAGGATTAAATATGCAACCTCGGTGTGTTGGGGTGACGCTCTAACCCACTGAGCTACCCGGCCAGGGCTAAAGTGAATATTGTATCCTTTTCCACATAAGAAAGTTGGAGGCTCAGAGGCCTTGCTGCTGAGATGTAGGGACAGAATGAGAGCCCTGCCTCTCTGATCCCAAATTCCACACTTGCCAGTGCCGTCGTGAGTCATCTGATGGCCTCTGTGCTTGCTTTCCCATTTCTCACCAGGGAATAAGGTGTCATTAAGTAATTTTTAACAATATGATGTACCCTTTATATAGCAAGATGATGCTTTTGACTTGCCCTTGGCTTTGGTTCTGGGCAGGTTGCCTGGCTGGGGTTAGGCATGGCCTCAAATGGAGTTCATGTGAAGCCAGTTCAGATCAAGGCTGGGACTGCATATGAAAAGCTAGTGTAGAAAAGCAGACTACAGCTTTGCTGGCAGCACACATTTCCTTCGGGAATATGAAACAGATGAAAAGTGGCTTTTTGGATGTATGCTAGTGACTTCCCTGCGTGCCTTTGAAGGGCAATTGATAAGCCAAATGATAGTAAAACTCGGGTTGTGAGACGTGCTAAGGTCAAGCAGCAAAGCTCAGCCGTGATCCTTGCTTCTGAGAATCTTAAGTAGCGGGTCTTTTTTAAAATGCACATAATGTACACATTTGTGTGTAGTTACGAGGTTGAGCCCTTGACATCCAGTCCTGGACTGGTTTAAGAAATCAGATACCTTGGTTTGAGAATCTGCCTCCCGCCTACCTTCACGCACTGCAGGACCCTAAGCCAGTTTTTGGTGCGTGCGAGCTCAAATAACCTATTAAGTGAGGGAAAATGGTAACTAGGGAGAGGCCTGGCTCACTGGCTCTCAACATTAGTTTCCTTCTGGCCTCACGGGTGCCATACGTACAAAACGCTGTACAGCGGTTTTGCCTGTTAATGAGAAGAAAGTGAAAACTAAATATGTGCTAGGAATTCTAGAATTTTAGAAACTACCTTTAGCTATGCATCGGAATCATGGAATTATAGAATCAGATCTCCACTGGTTTCACATCAGCACTTTCTGCTACGACAGCCTCTCTTCCAGGCTGTATCTTACTGTTGGGGGCAGTATAATTGCCCACTTCCTGTGTGGTATCTTCAACAAAATGTCAATAAATGTAACTCAGGAGGAAACAAAGGACTGCCCAGTGGTGAATAATGCCCCTGGTGCTGAAATATCAGTTTGCCTTTCGTCTTGTGCAATACCTGCAGGTGCAGGTCATGCTGCCACTGTTTCGGGGTTTGGGGGTTTGTTTATTTGCGCCGTGGAGCGGAGAAAATAACCTGCTATTGCACAACGGTGGCTCCATTACCCGTCTCGGATGTTCCCTGTGAGATATAAACACCTTTATTCTGGACGAGTCATGTTCATTCCAAGAAGTCAGTCTTTCTTAACTGGGTATTTGTTTCTGGGAATAACTCACGTTATATTTACCCCATTCCAAAGTTATTAGAAACTTACACTTTTATCTCACCAAAAAAAGATGCGATAGCTCATCTCGAGTGTGGGCTAGACTTTTGACTAATCAAACATGGCAAAAGTAATGTTTTGGAAGCTTCCACTTTTGCTCTTGGAAACAAACTGACATGTTTCCAAACCAGAAGTTTGAGCTGAACTGAGGTTTTTGTTTTTGTTTTTTTGGCGAGGGACCGTATAGGAGAAGCCATGTGCAGGAGAACCGAGTTGCTGCAGCCCATAGCACCAAAACCACAAATGCCATACTCCCGGCTGAATACAGCCTCCCAAGTGACCCGTGCTGATACCACGTGGAGCTAAAGAAACATCCCGCGGAGGCTGCCAACCTAGAGAACTGTGAGAAACGCTGTTTTAGGGTGCAGTGGGTAAGTGAAGGAAGAGCACTGTTGAAACCAAAGGGCTGGTACTCAGTGTGGCCTTGTAGGTTCCATTAACACTTGCCTGTGATTAGAAACCAGATGTGCCCAGGAAAGGGACACCACGGTGTGTAACTCCAGAGGACCACTATTTATATTCCATATAATGGCACCCTCAGAGCCACTTGGACTTGTTTGCTCATTCAACCTATCTCAGCTTGTCAATCAAGTTGCTTCTGAGCTCCCTGCCCGGCCTTGGAATTCTCAGCTACCTCCTTATGGAAGTGGGTAAGGAAAAGTGACTATCCTACTACAAAGACGTGGCTCATCACTTTCCTACTCAAGAATTGACATGGCCCTGGCTGGGGTGGCTCAGTTGGCGGGGGTGTCATCTGTAGACCAAAAGGTTGCAGATTTAATTCTCAGTCAAGGTACATAACCAGGGTACAGGTTGGATCCCTGGTTGGAGTGTGTATGAGAAGGCAGCTGGTCGATGTTTCCCTCTCCCCCTCTCCCTCTCTCTCTAAAAACAATGAAAAAATGTCCTCGAGTGAGTATTGAAAAACAAAGGAATTGACATGACTACCCATTGCTCATTTGGGTTAAGTTCGCATTCTGGCTTTCAAGTCTTTGCATGAGCTGATGGAACCTACACAGCTTTCTTTCATCCTTCTCCTGTACATAGCTTCCCTGTGCAACTAGATTAGTCCCCAGCCCCTTTCTTGTTTCCACTGGGAAAACTTAACATTTCACCGTTCCCGGAAGGGTGTCCCATTAAACACAAAGTTGTATGGGCCAAAGGAGAACTTGGAAAACACCAAGTTTAAGTTGGATATCAGTATGTTTCTTGACTTCAGCATTTTTCAAAACCTCCCTCTTGGGGTTTCCATGAAGGAGAGACAGAATGCAACACTTTCTGGAGTGATTAGATCTGGAAGGAGCCTCTTGAGAGACAGGTATGCTGTGGATGGGGCGGAGGAGGGTAGGCGGCAGATATTTGGAATGAACTTTCCTACCTACTCAAATAGGCCCAGCTAAAAAGGAATTCCTTATGAAATCTTATAATTCCACCTAAGACTTGTATATAAGATTACGGCATAGACCCAGGAAGTAGTGTAGGGGTTGAGTGTGTTTAGAGTTAAGGCATCTTGGCTCAAACCCTGGCTCTGCCATTTCCTCTGTAACTTCACGCATCTATAGAATGAGGATACATATAGGATTGTGAAGGTAAATAGCCTTGCAGAATGCCTGATACGTAGAGTTTTTTTTTCATGGAATATTTAGGAACTGGGTGCTTAGTGGTAGCCCAAAGATGTGGAATGTGCAGTCTCCTGAAGGAGACAAATACGTAGGATTTCTAGTTGTGATCTGTGCTGTGAATGGGAAAGGACAAGATGTATAAGCATAACTGAAGGGAGAGCTTGGTTATCAAGGGAGCCCTGTGAGGAAGGGCCTTTATCGTGGGACCTAGCAGGGCTGCAGCAGGGTTCAGACAGGAGAGCCTGAGTGGAGAGCCTGAGGCAGGCCGGCGTGTGGCGTGTGGTGTGCGTGAGCACCTGAGAAAAAGCCTGGGTGAGAGAGGCAGTCGAAGGGGAAGGACTAGAACACAGGGCTTGGCAAGATTGTCGAGTTTATCCTAGGAAACCGTGCACAGCAGCCAGTAGGGGTTGGAATGGACATGATCTGATTTCCCATTTTATTTTATTTTTATTTATTTTTAGAGAGATGGGAAAGGAGGGAGAAAGACAGAGAGAGAAACATTGATGTGTGAGAGACTCATCAATCGGTTGCCTCTCGCACGGCCCCAAGTGGGGCCCTGGTCCGCAACCCAGGGATGTGCCCTGGCTGGGAATCCAACCTTCTGGCATGCCCACTCAGCCACACCAGCCAGGGCTGATTTCCCATTTTAAAAGCTCGTGTTCTTGATGGAGAATGGATTAGGGTGGGTCTTGCAGTAAGATGGAAGCAAGGATGTCTGTCAGGAGGCTGCTGCCAGGGATGACGATGGCTTGCATTGACGGTGGTAGTGAAGGTGGCAAGAGGAATTTGAGACAGGTTTTGGAAGAACCAACAACTAGGGTATGTGTTAAACGAATGGAGAGTAGAGGTAACTCCCAGGTTTCTAGCTTGGGCAGCTGGGCACACAAAGGTGCCATTTGTAGAGATGCCAACGACAGGAGAAGCTTTGAGGCAGGGGGTCAAGAGATAAGTGTTAGCATATGTTTGAGAACTACGGGACATGTGTCCCATAAGCAGTAGCCATTATTATTTATTTCAGTTACTTGTGTTAAGTTTGGCTTCTTCATGGCACCCTGAGGACAGGAAGTGAAAGTCCTTTGTCCAGATGCTCTTAGGTGCCAGGCACTATTGTTGGCACTGGGGTAAAGATAACTAAGATATGTTCCATGTACTTGAAGAGATAAAGCATTATAACAGCATCATATAAAGCACCGTAATGAAAGGTTGCAAGGTGCTTTGGGGACCCAGAGGAGGGAGCCAGTGTTGGTGCCTGGGCTGGGAAAGCTTTGCAGAGACGTTGACCT